>CAEMYA010001869.1:2937-25104 GCA_903131615.1 Diplodus sargus | reverse complement strand
TTGTTCGTCACGGGGCAAAGCGCACAGCCCACTCTCACGATTCCCCGGCGGGGAATTGTCTAGTTATTATTAACATAATTATTATGTGACTTTTGGCGTCGTTCCAAACACACACACACACACACACACACACTACTCATGCCTAAATGGGATCATGCAGCACCTTTATCTCAACATGTCTTGAGATTTGAGCTGTATCAAGGTTGATCATATATTTATTTTTTCCGGCTTCCTTTTCCAGCAGAGAATGGCACCTGATGTCAGCGAGCTGCCGGCACCTGATGTCAGGGGCAAACCTCTGGTAGGTACTCACAGGGGTCAAAATACTAGTCTCTGAAGTATGCAGTTCAGTGTGCCCTCCTTTTTTTAATCTTAAAAACACAAAACCACTAGGTTTTGTCTCACTGTGACTACATTAACACATCATTTTGTGCGATCAATTCAGCCAATCCTTGCCTTATGAACACCATTATTCTTCAGCATTAATGGTTGGTGTTAGCATGTTGGTAATGTTTGCTTTTTGCTAGGATAACAATTGCATGACATCAGTTCGTGTTATAAGATTTAACGAAAATCATGTGGGCTGCACATACAATTTCAATTATTTTATTTTTTTTAGCTGTCATCTAGTCCTGTGGATGCATCTCAGGTGTATGATGAGATCAACATAAACAGCAGCAATCAAGCAGCACATACAGTAAGAGCCCATTTTCATCTTCAGTGTGTTCACTATTGCTCATTTTTGGCTGTGAAGTGTTATAATTTGTAGTTGTATTCAGTCTTTGAAACAATCAGTTCTTTATTTAATTACTGTCATTACAGTCTTGAATGGCCAAATATAGACAGCACCATGAGGAATGCTTCAATCGTCACAAAATGCTAAAGAAAGACAGCATACATTGAATTTGTTAAAGCGTGCACAACTGGTTCAACAATTGACACAACCGGATACACTTGTGAGAAATATTGAACATCTTGCAGAAATTACTCTCTGTGCCCATCCTCATTTCATTCATTACTATTACTTTTTTTATATACTTGTTATTCAATGCAGCACAGTCACAGCTGGGCTCTTCAACTGACAGCCAGTGGGGTGGATACGGCCCTTAATTATTTTTCTTACTTGTCCTCTGATTAATTCTCATGAACCCAGAGAAAAACGTTTGGTTGTTATATTTCATCTGTATGCACTATTGGACTTTTACTGCATGTCCATTTGTCCTGAAATGTTGTTATCTTGCTAACCTTTAGACATTAGTAAGGCAATAATGATTATTCTTTATTTCTATTCCAAATTTTGGAAACTTTAGAATAGAAATGTAACTCTATTCCAAATTTTGGAATAGAAATGTAATTTTGTTTTGTTGTTGTGCTGGAGTCAACTGTCTTGTTTCCTTTCATCACTTTCTCAGCTTTTGACATGGATTTTCTTTCTTTTCCTCCCTTAGCTAACTTCGCAATCCCCATTGCATGATGATATTCAGGTATGTCTACAACTTCAAACAGGGTCAAATTTTAAATGGGAAGCTACTGTGAAACTCAATGTTCATTGACATGCTCTTTGTACATCAAGCAGTGATAGGGATGCAATTATTGGCATGTTTTTTAAATGCCAATTGAATTTGAATGTTGCACATAATAAGTTGGATTCATCTTTTTAGTCACTGGCCTCATCAGATACCTCGTCCCTGGATGATTCGACAAAAAACAGTGATCCGTTGGAAGATGGAGAGCCAGCAACAAAAACACAGGTAACACTGCATTGCTTGCTGCATTTGAACAATAGCCCATTATTTACTTTTCAATTGTGCAAGTATATTCAGTGTGGATAATATCACTATTATCATTTAGCATCATTAAATAAACCATCATTAATCCAATTATTTTCATGATGCTCTTCAAAAATACACCTCATATAGTTTGTTAATTTACTCATTTATTATCCCTGAAAAAGAGTGAAGGTTGATCACTCCTTGATCATTATAGGGAGTGGAATTTGTCATAAATCCCATCAAAACATCAGTATCATTTTACATCATTTTCATATTAATTATTAGTATTTATTATGTTATTTAATATAAAGTCAAAAATGCATGTGAATGAAAATTTTGCTGAGTAATTTGTATTTAATGGAATGCTTTTATCTTTTTTCCAAACACCCCGAGGTCTTAACCTCAACAAGGCTCCGGAAGCACATAGCAACGATGTCTCAAGTTCTTAATCTTCAAGAAAATGAAGCAGACCAACTTGCTGACTTTCTGGGTCATGACATCCGTGTGCACAGGCAGTATTACCGCCTTCCACAGGGAACACTTCAACTTGCCAAATTAAGCAAAATGATTTTGGCAGTGGAGAAGGGGACTCTATCACAGTACCAAGGTCAAACCCTTGATGACATTGAGATTGACCCCGAAGGTATGGATACATGTGTTTATATTAGTATAATATGTTTAGTTCAGATGCTGGGGCAACCCATGGTTATTGCAGCATGAGAAATGCATCATCAGTACTCTTTTAATAGTAAGGTAATGTTTATGCTGTATTTGGTAATTGAAGTCTAGAAATGAAGAACCATAAAAATCATATATATCTGTTTCAAATTGGATGAATGCAAATGTAGTCTATCAGGTCAAATATGGATAACTTTCTCCTTAGATGGTGCATACATGTATGTTCAATTGATGTATAACATTACACTACACCAAATTATTTTGATTTAATTTACAACTGCAATAATGTGGGCAATACATTCAGAATTGACTGTCTGTTTGTCATCTTAAAACTTCTGAGGCTATGCCACATTTTTGAAAATATTCTCTTACATTTTCTCTTCAGAAATAGTTGATTCCTCACAAGATCAGGATGCGTGAAGTGACGAGGATGAGTCTATTGAGTCGACCACTGAGGCAACAGGCGAAGACAGCCAGGAGCCACCAGAGACTACACCTTTACTTTCGACCACTGCTTCCAGTTCCACTCCTCCCAGTGCTCTTCGCAATTAAGGTTCGTTTTGGCTTTGGTTAGATCTTTTTTTAATGGAAGAAAGTTAGTGTCTGCAATATAAACCTAATCTAATAAACCTGGTCTCATGGCTGAACAGTGAGCTCTTCAAGTAATTTTGCAGCCAAACCATCCTAGCCACTGCCACTGTGGATAATTGTGGTAAAAATATAGGCACAAATTCAGAGCTTCCTTTTTCGACTTAGGCTATTTAATGATAAACGGTCATACTGAAAACATACTAATCACTAACAACTGATACTGAGTAATATGTTGGGATGGGTATTGAGAAACAGGACTAATTTGGTACCTGTTTCTGACTCGTCAGTAAAAAAATATTGCTGCTATCAGTGTTTATGTAAAGTTAATTAATTCTAACATAACAGGCACTTTTCTTAACCATCCCCTAATAATGAAGCTGCTGGCATCAGGTGATTATGTTTGACGTGCTGTAACTTTGTGTTTACATTCTGTGCTCCCCAGTCATGGCTGACAGGGCAAAACATTCAAAAGTGTTGGTTCACTTTTCAAAATTTAATTAAAATGCAGTTAAATGCAATAAATATCTAAAACAACCAGCAACCTCATGAAACACTTACAAATACGAGGACTTCCGGTGAGCGTTGCAAGATGGTGGCATAGCTAAAAAGCTCTCCCGGTCAAGTTAAGAGAAAAACCCACGAAATTACGAATATTGCTATCACATGAAACTAATATGACTTAGAATGAGTGGGACATGAAGCAAGAAAAAATTGCGGGGAAACAAAAAGCAGGAAGACAAAACTCAAGACGAGGAGAGGGGGGAAGAAACAACTAGCAACAACACCGCTAGCATGGAGGAATCTGACAGTGAAGAGGAGAACCTCACAACGACCAAAGTCATTCAAAACTTAAGTAAAGACATTCAAAACATGTATAAAGAATTCAAGCGAGACCTAATGGACTTCAAGAACGACATCAAGCAGGAGTTTAATAACTTCAGAGCGGAGACAAATCAAAAGATACAAAGTGTTGCCAGCGATGTCCGCAACCACGGTACAAGACTAACTGAAGCGGAGCAACGAGTGGAAGAAACGGAGACCGCTAACACGGAGCTGAGGGACGCTCTGCTCGACTCACTGAAACAGCAAAAACTGCTTCAAGATAAGGTAACGGACCTGGAAGGAAGATCACGCCGTAATAACATTCGTATATACGGCATTAAAGAGGGCACCGAAGGAAGCTCGATGCTAACGTTTATCGACAACTTTCTGAAGACAGAGCTAGCGCTGGACAGCACTGCTGATCTACAAATCCAACGAGCCCACCGATCTATCGGCCCAAAACCTCAAGATGAAGCAGTTTCCAGGTCTATCTTAGTCAACTTCCAGAGGTATGACACGAAAGATAAAATACTGAAGACGGCTTGGTCAAAGAAAATCACTCGTGATGGGAAATCAGTCACATTTGCCCACGATCTCCCCACAGAAATTAACAACAGACTCCGGGAGTACAGGGATATAAAGAAGATACTTAAAGAGAAGCAGATACGTTTTCAGACCCCTTACCCTGCCCGGATGAAGATCCACTGGGATAACGGACCGCGCCTCTATAACAACGCAACAGAAGTAACCGAGGACATGAGAAAGAGAGGCTTTCAACTCGACCTGCCGCAAAAAAGTACTATCAACTGGGAGCAGAAACTCACCCAGGGCGCATGCTGGAGCAGAAAGCAGGGAGATCGATCCACACGCGTCCGGGAAAGGCTCAGAGATTTTCATCGGCAGTGAAGTAGACACCACACTAACAGAACTCACGAGGTACTGTTTACATAATTTCAAATAGGCCTAATGCAGAACATGCATAACACTGCTTTCTGACATACACACAGTTTTTAACCCCCCCCCCCCCAATACACACACACGAGTAAACTTGATCGGGAGGAGACTCTATGACTGTTTGGCTCAAGAGGAAAAGGACACTTTGCTAATTGCAAAGAGGGAGCCCCTACACGTGTAGGACTGAATCTCCACCAGTGTATGAGTAGGTGTAGGAAGAAGACAGGGCAGTGTAAGACCCTGAGGTTGGAAGTCAATGTTGCACTTGTTCTTACTGTTCATGTAAGTGTTTTTTTGTTGTTGTTGTTGTTAATTTTGAATTAATTAGGGAGATTGGGGATAGTGAAGGCAGATATATATTGGTGCAAGGCAAAATAGAAAATCACCTGACCACACTCATTTCAGTTTACTTACCTCCATTAAGTGATCAAAACATTATAAAAAAGCTCCTTGAATTGATTGGTTCAGAATCTCAAGGCACACTAATCTGCGCAGGAGACTTTAACACAGTAATGAATGGCAAACTAGACACATCTAACAGTAAGAGAAATATAACTCCTCAAACTAAAATGCTGAAGAAGGGTCTGGACGAAATGGGCTTACTTGACATTTGGAGAGATCTTCACCCGATGGACAAAGGTTACACCTTCTACTCTGCTCCCGATGCAGCACATTCAAGGATAGATTATTTTTTTATTTTCCAAAATGATAGACATAGAATTCTGAATTGCAAAATCGGAACTAGAGATATTTCAGACCACTCTCCACTCTATCTGAAATTACATTTAGACAGTAGACTGAAGAAAACTATTTGGAGACTGAATACAAGTTTGCTTAATGACAAAACAGTCATACAAGATGTAAAATCAGAAATTAAAACCTTTCTTGAACATAATGACAATGGGGAAGTGAACCCAAATATTTTAAGGGATTCCTTAAAGGCTGTTGTCAGGGGTAAATTGATATCCCTCAGTACGGCAATTAAGAAAGCAAAAGAAAATAAACTGAAACAGCTTGAAGACAGTTTAAAAGAACTGGAAAGGCAACACTGCAGAAACCAAGACCTCCAAACTCTGCAAAACATTTAAGAAATTAGAAATCACATATCAGATATCTATAAAGAGGAACTCGAGAAAAAACACAAGTTCTTAAAACAGTCATACTATGAGGTGGGCCCAAAGGCTACAAAATTACTTGCAAAGAAAATACGCAAAAAACAAATTTCCCAATCGATATGTAAAATATTGGATACTAAAACAGGACAAATATACCATGACCTAGAGGAAATCGATGCTGCTTTTCAGTCGTATTATAAGAACCTATACTCGCAGCCAGCGCTAGAAACTGAAGAAAAAATAACAACCTTTCTAGACTCCCTAGATCTACCTACAATCGGAGATCATCAAAATAAATGTTTAACATCACAGATTACAGAAAAAGAATTGGAAACAGCACTGAATAAACTTAAAAATAATAAGACACCAGGAAGCGATGGACTACCAGCTAAATGGTACAAAATGTTTAGAGAAGAGTTGAACCCAATACTTCTTAACTCCTTTTAATTGGACATTAGAAAACAAGTCATCTCCACCCTCATGGAGTGAGGCGATCATTTCTGTTATCCCCAAGGACGGAAAGAATAAAATGTTATTTAGTTCATATAGGCCGATCTCAGTTCTAAACCAGGACTATAAACTATATGCATCCATCATGTCCTGAAGATTAGACTCATTTATGCCAGAGTTAATTGATAGTGATCAATCTGGTTTTATCAGAGGGCGTCAAACACATGATAATATAAGACGCTCTCTCCACATAATACAGAATATTAAGAAAAATAAAACAAATGCAGTGCTGGTAAGCCTAGACGCAGAGAAAGCTTTTGATTGTGTTAGTTGGGAATATTTATTTTTACTTTTGAAAAGATTTGGTTTCAATGAAAAAGCTATTAACAATTTTAAAACATTATACACTGCCCCCACGGCTAGAATAAGGTTAAACGGAAGCCTCACTGATCGCATAAATCTGGAAAGGTCCACACGTCAAGGATGCCCTTTATCGCCTGCCCTTTTTGCGCTGTACCTGGAACCTTTGGCACAGGCAATAAGAGAAAACTATAACATACAGGGAATTCTGATTGATAATATAGAATATAAAATAGCGATGTACGCAGATGATGTCTTGCTTTATATTAATAACCCAGAAACATGCCTTCCCATCGTTTTAGATCTCCTTGATGTATTTGGCACATATTCGGGTTATAAACTCAACATACACAAAA
Source organism: Diplodus sargus (assembly GCA_903131615.1). Lineage (NCBI taxonomy): Eukaryota > Metazoa > Chordata > Actinopteri > Spariformes > Sparidae > Diplodus > Diplodus sargus. The sequence continues at coordinate 18,006 of CAEMYA010001869.1, read as the reverse complement.
CACAAATATTAACGTTCAATTATATCCCGTCACCGGAGCTCAAACATAGAATTCCAATTGATTGGTCTCAAAAAGTAATTAAATATTTGGGAATTTGGTTGACATACTGTCCGAGTGATTTGTACAAAAAAAACTATGAAAAGGTAAACAAAAAAATTAAAGAAGATCTTGGTAACTGGTCAGCTTTTTTACTTAGCTTCAGTGCAAGAATTGACATTATAAAAATGTCTATTTTACCTAAACTATTATACCTATTTATGTCACTACCAATTAAAATTCCAACCAGTCAATTTCAGGAATGGGACAAGCAAATTTCACGTTTTATTTGGAGAGGGAAAAAACCAAGAATTAGATACAGCACATTGACTATTAATAAGAAAAGAGGTGGTATGTCTCTCCCTAATCTCAGGGATTATTACCATTCTGCCCAGTTAAAATATGTGGTCCTCTGGTGTGACAGTGGATACGAAGCGAAATGGAAGGACATGGAAAGGGAATGCAGAGGCATCTCCATACAAGCAGTGATTGGTGATTACAAATTAATGATAAAGCTTCAAGAACATTTGAGCCCATTTGTCTCTTTTACATTACATACGTGGTTTGGGGTTGTGAAGCAATTCAAGTTGTGGAACCAATTGAAGAAAATCAGATGGGTTGCACATGACACAGATTTTAAACCGGATGATATGGACTCTAGGTTAGGTACTGGACAAATAAAGGTATTACCACTTATTGTAATATAATGGAAAAAAATATGCTACAAAGCTTTCAAGCACTGAAAGAAAAATACAATTTAGAAAATTATGATTTTTTCAGATATTTACAAGTACGTCAATATTTTGTGAAAGAAATCCGGGAAAATGAAACTGCAGAATCAACCGAAATAATACAACTAATAATACGGGCATATAATGGTACCTGTACATCTATTATTTCAAGGCTTTTCCAAGGCATTGCAAAGAGCAGAGATAATACCACAACATATATCAAGGAGAGATGGGATAGAGAATTAAATGACAAAATAACCTGTGAACAAGGATAATATGTGTGATGCAGTTTTTTCTACTTCTTGTTCTATGTATTGGCGTGAATTCTGTTGGAAGAATCTAGTCTGTTTTTTAGTAGCACCTAAAATGAAAACATATTCATTCACAACGGTTCACACATGCTGGAGAAAGTGTGGGAATGACGAGACAAACCACTACCACATCTTTTGGAGTTGTCCAGGACTACGGCCTTTTTGGGACAATATTGTGAAAACCATACTACGCATACTGGGACAACAGATTCCTCTGCCATTTACATTGCTTTATCTAGGTGATTTACCAGACGGGATGGCAGAAAATGATAGATACCTCTTAAAAATAATGTCTGCAGCAGCAAAAAAAAGCAATCACCCGCAAGTGGCTGCAGTCAGACCCACCCACAACCTCTAACTGGTTAGAGGTCATTAAAGAAATTCACCAGATGGAGAGACTAACCTTCCTGCTTAGACTTAAAAGAGACTTGTATTATGCAAGATGGAAAAAATGGACGGTGTTCTTGACGAACGAGGAGGGCCATTCATGACCCCCCCCACTTTTATTTTATTGTCTCGCATTCTATTGTTTTGCAAATGCTCTTCTTGAAGGGGTGTATAACCGCCAGATGCTTTCCAAGAACACATACTGTACGGACTGAGGGGAGTTAAATTTTTTTTACATGTTTATTGTCTTTGAGTGATCCAAGTGCCTGGCTTTGTCATGTAACATGAATGAATGTACTGTGATGTTGTTATGTTTGATCCTTTTGACATAAAAACTAATAAAAAATATAAGTATCAAAAAAAGAAACACTTACAAATACAATGTTCAATAAATCTGAAGCAGTGCAGCATGTTTGACTGCTTTAGCAAAGCAGCTGCTGCAGCTAATGTTACTCCTAGCTGTCCCAGCTCCGATACTGATGGGGTTTGCCAAGCTAAAAATATGACTGTCTCGACCTTATTGATTCAAGGTAACACCTGTTATCGTTAAAATAAGTCTGTAGTTATTAACTCAGGACACAGCCACAGTGTTTCCCCTAATGTATGCATTCACAGTGGTGCAACACCACTGCTAATTGATTTGTGCTGCTGCTCCCCAAACTCATACCCTCTACTTTAAGCAGCCAAAATCAGGGACAAGTGAGGGACCCTCCATAAGTCTAACACGCCCAGTCATTACCACTGTTAACCATGCTTCACTGCCAGTCTTGCTACCTACCTATAACATAAATGTGTCTGTCCACTGCACTAACAAACAACTTGTCTGTCCAGCTATCAATGTAGTTAGCATCAGTTTTAAGAACTTCTAATTTATGCTTCAAAGTAATCCCATTCGTTAGGTGATAGCAGAAGTCCACATGTCCAACCCATTCTCCATCGCAAGATGGACCCCAGGGAAAATGACACCAGCCAAAACAGACGGCAATGTAGCATTTGCTCATCTCTCATATACAGGACATTCGGGGAACAATTTAACTTATTGCTGCAAAAGTTTTAATAGAATTATTGTACCAAATTAGTAGAGTAATATCAATAAAAATATCGATAAGTATCGGTGTGATAAGTATTAATGATATTGGTAACTATATTGGTGACAGCAATGTGTCCAGTAATAGCCTAAAGAAGGGCATTATGGCAGAATCTGCACTGCAGTCTCTGTAGGGCAGCACTATGTTACGATCAAAGGCTAAACTTCATATTCACATTAAAACATACTATCCTTACTGAACATACTTTAGCTTAAAGTGCATGCAGAAAATAATATTTAATTACTCTTGTCCCTAATAGGAAAGTTAGTGTAAAGCTGAAGATCTCAAAAGTGACATTGAAATGATTTGTCCTCAATCTTAAATGTTAAAATTCTATTAAAAAGTTGTTTGATACTAAAATCTTTGATTAAAAAGTGTTTACAAATGCAGCAACACTTTGAAGAGTAGTACTAAAAGAAAGCAGAGGTTGTGAATGCTGTTTTGGATGGACTGCAAAAATTGCTTTTAGTAATGAGATATTGACAACACCTCTATCTTTTCTTCACAGATAACAGAGGTAACTCCAAACATAAGTGGGAAGACAGTGAGGTGCATGCAGTAGAAAGACACATGATGCGCTTCATCCACACATGCAAGGTACCTCAAAAGATCGACTGCATTCGGTGTATCAATGCAGAACCATATGCGCTCAAAGACCGAAACTGGACTGGAGTGAAAAATTATGTCAGAAACCGGATCACTGCCTTAAAGAGAAAGGCTTGTTCTCAGGACTCACGATAGCTATTTGTTGAAGTACACCTGTGCAAGTATGTCTGTTATCTTATTTTAGAGGCTAATGTTCAATTAGTTTGTGCCCAAAGCCCTTCTTTCTTTTTATATAGCCAAAGTTTTTGGTTGTAGTTTGGAGCACAACCTGCTATTATGTTGCTAGCGAGCCCAATAAGTTGTTTCTCTGAACATTATCCAGTCAAGTATGTTAATTTACTGCTGTCCAGATGCATTCATTTAAAAGCTAGCCAAGTTTGTGGCGACCTGTAATTTACAAGGACATTCCATTTGAGCTGTGTTGCACTTGTACAGGATGTGCATGCCTTATGTTAATAAACACAAGTTAACAGCTAACGCAAGTCTGTTTGGTGTATTATTATTTCATACAAATTGTCATTGTGGTGCTACTATGACATGATTCAGTCTACCTCTTAATCTGCGTTATTCCATTGTCTGGGTGTGTACTCTTTTCTGATTGGCTGACAGGTGTGTGTTAATTACGCAATAGCTCACGACAGGTTGGGATTGTTGGGATATGTTGGGATTTTATCACGGCTAAGGGGCGTTGTTCTGCCGAACGCAAAGAGGATGCACTGATACTGCAGTGTGATTGTTATTGATGATGTTTTTTATATATATAAATAATAATGGGGCTGCAGTGCAATTACAGGAGTTCCATAATGAAAGACATGAACCATCAAGGATGACAATAAAGGGTGACAGTATAACTATCTGGAAAACTGACATAGGTTAAAATTGAATAAAGAAATAGTTCATGGCTATACACTGTGAAGCTATAGAGAGCTGTAATTAAGTGTGTGATATGTTGTGTACCATGTAGTACATTTATGCGTAATGCATGAATGATGCCCAGCCGATATATACATCACCTGTAGCGTACCAGAGGGAGATGAAGCACCCTGAGGCCAGGAGTATGTAGGGAGTCTTGGCTCAATGAGTTACAGGTGGTTGGAGATCTGGCATATGTTGAATGTTGAGCTCAGTGGGCCTCAACAGGGTGAAATGTAGGCTGCAGCACAGTGGGCTAGACAAAGTTGTCGGTCTCTCAAGGCGAATGTATACCTACTCTTGGAGGTTCAGATTCTTGAGGTAAACTCAGCAGGGTAGCTCAGTAGTGGTGTTGTAGTAGGCAAGAGAAATGGACATTATGCAGGTTTTGGCATTAGCTTTAAAGCTAGTACTAACACGCTGCATCCCTTGCATGGTAGTACTGTCATTGCCATTAGCAGTCATTACATCTGTGGGGATGTCTGTGGGGTCAGTCCCCAGTGAGACCCTGGAGAGGATGTCAACTGGGTCTGTAGCGAGTGCCGGTGGGGATACCTCCAGTCCATCTGTGTCTGAATCAAGTCAGGGGTCAGCCAGATCCATAGCATGGGTTGCAGTCTCCAAATCTGCAAATTTGACTGGTTCATCTGATTCTGATGTTTTGATAGCAGGAATATAGGTTGATGATTCAAACAACGTGTCAGTTAGCTGTTCAACTTGGTTAATTTGGTAGTGGGGAAATCCTTCCTTCCTGTTCTTCAATTTGTTGTTGTAGATTGAGGCAGTCAGAAGAGGAGGAGGATAACTCTAACTTTAACCATTGGCACTTTGTCCCAGTCACCAGAAGAACAACAGCATCATAGGTTGTTTTTTATTTTTTTTACTACTTATTACTAATTACTACTTTTTCCTTCAGTATGAGATAATTTGGGGTTTACTTTGATTCAGTTTAATGCATTGTCTTTAGATATCTCAGAAGCTACTTGACACCAGTGATACTTGATCAAAGATTAAATTTCATATTTCAGTACAACATGGTTTCCTTACTGAACATAGCTGAATGTGCATGCAGATAATGACATTTAATGAGTCTTGTCCCCAAAGGAAAGTGAGGCACCCAAAGGTGACTTTTATCAGTCTGTGTATTTGTGTATAGCTGAATACCCCAATTGGGACATTAAAATTATTCGTCCCCAGTCTCAAGGTAAAAATTCTGCATGGACAAAAGATGTTTAAAACTAAAATCTCAAGTGATTTTCATAATCTGGAGACTCCCAGTAATATATTCATCCTACCAGCATCTCTCAAAACCATCTAGAAAGTGGTGTCCTCTAAGGGGGGGTGTTGAAATGTGCGACCCCGATGAGGACATAAGTGAGTATGTGTGTGTGTGTGTGTATCTCGTGTGTGTGTGTGTGTGTGTGTGTGTGTGTGTGTGTATCTCATGTGTGTGTGTGTGTATCTCGTGTGTTATACACAAGTAACTCTTTAGTAATAACTTTTACTCTAGGAAAAGTTATTGCTAGAGTTGAACAGCAGCGTGTGGCGATTGTATTCCAGGCCTTGATTAATTTGCTCAGTATAACACATACTCACCAAACTTCCCCCTGGGTCCATTTTCCAGCAGGTCTAGATACATGTATTTGTTCACCTGAAAAACGGCCCGTAGGAGTTTCATTGTGCTTTCCTCGCTCTCGAGGCAGCGTCTGACTCTGAATCTGTCAGGATAAGATCCAGATAGCGTCCAATATAGCAGTGTTTCTCTGCTATGTCGTGCTTACAGTCCTGCAACATCTGGATGCGTGAAGTCCACTGGATTGAGCCCAGGCTCCGGACCTTGTCCGCTTCCGCCTTCAGCATTTCTTCTAACAGTCCGTCCCACAGACAGGGCAGGGCTCGCCATGGTCACAGACTTTGGTGCAGTAAACAGATTTGGTACACAGAAAGAAGGGTTGTGAATAAATGGAGCTGTTCTGGAGTCTACATATGTACACATTTGCTGTGGTTGGGGCTTAGGGTGGACATGCAAACAAACCCAACTTGATGTCTTGATGTCTTAATGATCTTTGACAACCGGTACTGTTCTGTCCAACTGACACGATGTTACCCAACCGGTACTGTACTGTCCGACTGACGCGATGTCATCCACCTGCGACTGCGGGTTTCACGGCTAAACAGGTGTTAGATGAGATTTCCTTAAATGCCAATTTACTTAAATGCACACTACTCTGATTCTGAAGAGGACGTGTCTGAAGAATCGGACGTGGCGGAGAAACACGAGGACGACGGTTGTGGCACAGGAGAAGAGGCTGAGGCTGAGGCTGAAGAAGAAGAAGAAAACGAAGAAAAAGAAGAAAACGAAGAAGGAGAAACATACATATCCAAGAACAACGCTATCAAATGGTCCTCAGTGGCATATTACACACATCGCAGGGTAATAGCGCAACACGATGATGATGCCGATGTCGATGATGATGATGATGATGATCGTGATGATGAAAATGTCAGAGATATGAGCAGAAGAAGGAGAAGGAGGAGAAGAAGGGAAACGACAGCAACAACAGAAGCAAACCCACTGGGACCCACCGCATACGCGGTTGCCAATGCCCACGACATTGTGTCAACATTTCACATGTTTCTCACACCGGCGATAGACAAAATTATGCTAGATATGACAAATCTGGAGGGTTCTCAAAAGTACGGGGAAAACTAGAAAGACATGAGTCGAACCGACTTGCACGCCTATATAGGGCTGCTAATTCTAGCAGGTGTATACAGGTCCCGAGGCGAGGCCGCAGCCAGTCTATGGGACACAGAGAGCGGTAGGGCAATTTTCCGTGCCACCATGCCTCTCAAAGTGTTTCACACTTCCTCGATAATGCTACGCTTTGACGATCGCGAGACGAGACCCGAGAGACGCGCCACTGACAAACTGGCAGCCATAAGAGGGGTGTGGGATAAATGGGCCGAGCAGCTTCCATACCTCTACAACCCAGGGCCTGACATAACAGTGGATGAGCAACTGGTTCCCTTCAGAGGTCGTAGTAGTAGTAGTAGTTGTTGTTGTTGGCATACAATAAATGCTTGTGTTTTGTGTGTATGAGTTAGTGAGTGAGTTTGAGATTATTTGGTTTGTTATTCTTATTCTTTTCTTATTCTCTTTTTCTCACACACACAAACAAAAGGTCGCCACACAAACACGCCACCCAAGACATGGGTGGAAAATGCGAGTCTACACCGGGAGGCCGACCGCTGGCGCTTCAGAGAAAAACCCGGGGATGATGGTTGTGCTCGATGTCACAGAGGGACTGACGGGTGGCAACAAAACTGTCACATGTGACAATTTCTTTACCTCTTACGAGTTCGGACAGCGTCTCTTAGAGAGGAACATTGCCATGGTCGGTATGGTTAGAAGAAACAAGCCCGAACTCCCGCTCGCGCTGCTGACATCCAAGAACAGACAAGTGTTCTCCTCAAAGTTTGCATTCACGCCCAACACCACTTTGGTGTCCTACATGGCAGAGAAAAACAAGAACGTTGTGCTCATGAGCACGTTGCACACAGAGGCTCCCCACGAAGTTGCGGTCGGCCATCGCAAAGACAGGAAACTGGCCATCGTTCTGGACTACAACAGCAACAAAGGAGGTGTGGACAACTTGGATAAGGTGATTGATACAGCTGTAGAAGAATGACCGCCCGCTGGCCCTTGGTCATCTTTCACAACATCATCGATGTTTCTTCGTACAACGCCTTTGTGTTATGGCGAGAGATCAACCCTGGCTGGCTGTCGGGTAAAGGAAACAAAAGGAGGTTGTTCCTGGAACAGCTGGGAAAGGCGCTGATGACTCCACTCATCCAAAGAGGGAGCGTCTACCTCGCACAGCAGCGTCTGCCTCGGTCGTGAGAGCTGTTCAGAGAAGTATTGCTCAACGTCGTGATCGGCCTGAGGAGGAGGAGGATGATGATGAGAAGGCTGCAGAAGAAGAAGAAAAAGAACAACAACAACAACAACAACAACGACAAGACCAACAACAAAAAGAGCAGCAGCAGCAGCAGCAGCAACAGCAGCAGCCCATGATGACAACCACCACCACCACCTCATCAGCTGTCAGCCCGCCTGGAATACATAATAAAAGGAAGAGGTGTCAGATATGCCCACCAAAGAAGGACCGTAAAACACAGACTGTGTGCTCTGGCTGTAAGACATTTATATGCAAAGGGTGTACGGTGCCATACTGTCCGACCTGTGCGCATGTCAATTGCGGAGCTGAGATTAGCGGTGGAGAAGCTCGAAAGAGACGTGTCTGACTGGCTGACTGACTGACTGACTGACTGCAATGCTGTGTACAGTCCCTGGACAGCGCTACAATGATAAGACACCAGCCCTGCCACATTGCCATTGTCCTGGGGAGGGTCACTGTGACCCTCTGTGGACACCAGCCCTGGCCCTGTCACATAAGCATTGTCCTGGGGGGTCTCTCTGACCCTCTGTGGACACCAGCTCTGCCCCTGCCGCATTAGCATTGTCCTGGGGGGTTAATCTGACCCCTCAGAATATGATTGTAGAGAGCATAGGGTCAGATGCATTAGCATTGTCCTGAGGGGTCAATCTGACCCTCTGTGGACACCAGCTCTGCCCCTGCCGCATTAGCATTGTCTTGGGGGGTTAATCTGACCCTCTGTTTACACCAGCCCTGCCCCTGCAGCATTAGCATTGTCCTGAGGGGTCAATCTGACCCTCTGTGGACACCAGCTCTGCCCCTGCCGCATTAGCATTGTCCTGAGGGGTCAATCTGACCCTCTGTGGACACCAGCTCTGCCCCTGCCGGATTAGCATTGTCCTGGGGGGTTAATCTGACCCTCTGTTTATACCAGCTCTGCCCCTGCCGCATTAGCATTGTCCTGAGGGGTCAATCTGACCCTCTGCGGACACCAGCTCTGCCCCTGTCGCATTAGGAGTGTCCTGGGGGGTCAATCTGACCCTATGCTCTCTACAATCATATTCTATTTACTGCTGCAATACTGTGCATAGTCCCTAGGTTGCGCTATAATGACAAGACACCTGCCACATTAGCATTGTCCCAAGGGGTCTATGTGACCCTCTGCTCTCTACAATCATATTCTATTACTGCTGCAATACTGTGTATAGTCTCTAGGTGGTGCTATAATGAAGAAGAATAGCATTGTCCTGAGGGGTTAATCTGACCCTCTGTTTATACCAGCTCTGTCCCTGCTGCATTAGCATTGTCCTGAGGGGTCAATCTGACCCTCTGTGGACACCAGCTCTGCCCCTGTCGCATTAGCATTGTCCTGGGGGGTCAATCTGACCCTATGCTCTCTACAATCATATTCTATTTACTGCTGCAATACTGTGTATAGTCCTTAGGTTGCGCTCTGATGATAATACACCTGCCCTGCCCCTGCCACATTAGCATTGTCCTAGGGGGTTAATCGAACCCTCTGTGGACACCAGCTCTGCCCCTGTCGCATTAGCATTGTCCTGGGGGGGTCAATCTGACCCTATGCTCTCTACAATCATATTGTATTTACTGCTACAATACTGTGTATAGTCTCTAGGTTGCGCTCTAATGATAATACACCTGCCCTGCCCCTGCCACATTAGCATTGTCCTAGGGGGTTAATCTGACCCTCTGTGGACACCAGCTCTGCCCCTGTCGCATTAGCATTGTCCTGGGGGGTCAATCTGACCCTATGCTCTCTACTATCATATACTATTTACTGCTGCCATACTGTGTATAGTCCCTAGGTTGCGCTGTAATGACAAGACACCTGCCCCTGCCACATTAGCATTGTCCCAGGGGGTCTATGTGACCCTCTGCCCTCTACAATCATATTCTATTACTGCTGCAATACGCCCTAGGTGGCGCTATGATGATAAAACACCTGCCCTGCCTCTGCCACATTAGCTTTGTCCTAGGGGGTCTATGTGACCCTCTGCCTTCTAGAATCCTATTCTATTTACTACTGCAATACTGTGTATAGTCCCTAGGTGGCGCTATAATGATAAGACACCTGCCCTGCCCTTGCCATTGTCCTGGGGGGGGTCACTGTAACCCTCTGTGTGGGGTGAAATGTAAAGACGACACAAGGGTTAAGTTCCCAGAATGTTCGAGTATAACGTTCTCTAAAAAACATTCCAAAAACGTTGTGTGATAACCTCCTTAAAATGTTCAGTGACAACGTTGCTTGAACGTTATGCCCTAATGTTCGTGAAAACGTTCTCAGCGGGAGGTTTTCGTTAAGCTCCCAGAATGTTCGAGGATAACATTCTCTAAAAACAGTCCAGACATGTTTTGTGATAACCTCCATGACATGTTCTGTGACAACATTGCTTGAATGTTAGGCTCAAATGTACTTGAAAATGTTCTCAGCAAGTATAGAAGAAAAAAAATAAAAATAAATAAAAAATAAATAAAAAATAAAAATTGATAAGTAGATAGGCATATGTACACATAAATGTGTACAGGTGTACATGGAGCCCCCCACTGACCCAGCTATCCTGATCCACCCAGGCACCCCTCCCGTCCTTAGGGACCAGTTGGAGATGCCACCCAACAGCCCCGTCGTTATGTGTGTGCGTGTGTGTGTGTGTGTGTGTGTGTGTGTATGTGTGTATGTATATATATATATATATATATACATATATATATATATATATGTATATATATATATGTATGTGTATGTGTGTATGTGTATGTATGTATATATATATATATATATATATATATATATATATATATATATATATATATATATATTTATTTATTTTATTTTTTTCGTTCTTTTCTCCTCCTCCTTTCCTTTTCCCCCACCCCATTTCTTTCCCTCTCTCTCCCTTGTACACACAAAAGCCACATCACAGGCACACACGCACACACGCACACACACACGTGCACAAAGTATTATAACAAATTGACATACTATCATCACCATTATTATTTATTTACTTATTTAATTTTTTATTATTATCATTACTATATGTATGTGTATATATGTATATATACACATGGATGTGTATGTGTATGTATATATATATGTATATATATTCTTTTTTCTTTTGTTGTCTACGTATATATATATATACATATATACACACATATATACACACATTTATTTATTTATTTATATATTTATTTATTTATTTATTTATATATTTATTTATTTTCTATTCATGATATCATCAAAGACATGAATGAATTTATTGAGGAAAGGAAAATGCCAGGAAGGTGCTGTTTATTCAAATAAACAGCTTTATTAACACAAACACACCACAACTATGTACAAAGCATAATCTGCCCCCTGAATTCGGTCCATTTTTGCAGACGTCTGTGGTGCGTCGCTCTGTACTTCGGAATCGCCTCTATAATCTCGACTGCAGCACGGCGCAGAGCTCGGTGAGCTCCCGGCTCCATCCAGACACCCCGCCGTCTTCCTCCTCAGACATAAGGTCCATGGCGGCGCACTTCCAAAGGTCCACCTTGTCCTCAGCTAGCACTCTGTCTCGCTTCCAGCAGCTGTCAAAGCAATTAATAAAGACAATCAGTACTGCACGATGCACTGCGTATGGACACAACACATCTATTAATGCGCCCGAATAATAGTCACATTGACCAAAAACGGATCTAATCTAACAAATTTTACCCTCTTTGTTCTCGATCGACTCCGAGCTGAACTCCTCACAGCTTCAGCCTGCGATGGAGGTCTGGTTGTTTGTACCTGAAGCTCCTACTATCTCGTACTATCTTACAGGCAGCTGGAAAACAATTAAATGAGTGGTATGAATAGAGAAAACGTAAGTCACAGTAAAATTAAACAAGGAAGGAGAAAACAGTAAACGTTAACAGTTACACGATGGCGTCATTATCAGCATCATGTAAATCTGGACTTGCAGACATAGCTCCGAGCTAATAGGAGGTCACGGCCCCGTTGTGATCCGAGGTTAGTCTGTGAAAAGAAAATGCTCGCAGCGATAAACCTCCGTGTCCCTCTGCGGCAGCGAAGCGACCTTCTTTGGCGACACTCTCCGTGTCGACCCGACAAAGCTCCTCCCGTCAGCGCAGGCCTCCTCTCGACAATGGCCGGCCGCTAAGTAAATAATGTCATTAATCAAGAGCATAGATTTTCAGTTTCAGAGAATGATTTCATTCCTTTTCAGTGACACAGCTCCTTTGCGTGCTCAGATTTTTTCTCCTCATGCTCACATTTTGTGCTTGCATTTAAATGTCTTCTGCTTTCTTTCAAAATGTCTGCTTGAACTAAAAAATCACATGCCTGTGCTCACATTTCTCCTTCTTGCACACAAAGATTTTGCATTCAAATGTGCTCTCTGCGCCCTCAGATCTAAGTGCACGCACTCAAAACACACCTGCTCACAGGTCAAGTTCTGCTCTCGGATCTCTCCTCTGCTCACGGATTTTTCTTGTGTATCAACACTGTCAACCAATAGAAGGCCGGCTACTGTTGACCAATCAGATCATCCCTTCTTTGCGGGTGCGTTCGCTGTACGGGCGGGCACTCTTTCTACTGGGTTTATCTACTTCCGTCCTCCAGGCTGTTAAATGTGGTGGTTCCATGGGCGGCGGGTAATGGGGGCTAGGGAAGGCTGAGCCTTCCCAAATTTTATGCTGGAAAATTGTGAAAATCATGTGTAATAATATGCCCATAATGTGTGCATATTATTATACGTGATTTCCTATTATGAACGGCCGCAGCTGCAGCACAACCTCAGTGTGCGTGAGGTTGTCGCTGCAGCGGTCACAATGTTGCCATGGTGACAGTCAAGAAGAGCCAGTCAACACCCGCTGTGGCTTTGGCGCGTGATTTTTGAAATCTCACATGGATATCCGATCCTTTTTTAAACAGAAGGAAAAACCAAATGAAAATATTTCAGAAGCGGCCAGCCACACCGACCGGAATCCACCCGCTGCAGCTGCAGGGAGTGATGGACTGGCTGCTGGGCGTCGATATGCAGGCACCTGTTTATTTTTATTATTACCGTTTATTTGTTTCAATCACTGAACAGACCAGGCGGCAATTTGGTACAGGTGTTTAATTCCTTCCTCTCAAAAATCCGGGATTAATTCGCCAGCTTCTCGGTGAATTCTCTGGCATCCATCTGCAAGTGAAGTTGTTGCCGCGGAGGAAAGATTCAGCCAACTAGCACTCGCTGCAAACTCCTCATCTCTGCTGTCACTCACGGTGGCGGACATTTGTTTCTCCATCGCCCTGATCATTTTGCGGGACACTCTCGTGGCGTGCCCGTTTGCTGATAACTCATCCCCGCATGTTTATCTCAGGCTCCTCGCTCGCTCTCAGCCTGGCCCTGTTGCTGTCCTCCTCGGACAGACGCTGAAGCTCCGTTAGATTTTTTCGCCAGTCTCTCTCTCTTCTGGCGCTTCTCGTCTAGCGGCTGCTTCTCCCGAGTTTTCCTCTGCATATTTTACGACAGAAAGTTTGAATTTCAAGTCGTACTTTTTATGGGTGGTTCCCTTTATTCTATGATGACTTTTGTAATGAAATATCAGTTAATCAATACACCAGCGCCCGTGCTTTTCATTACAATAGCTACATCAACATAAAGTAGAACAATAGCTGCTCTACTTTCACCATATTAGCCAACTTCCCAGGCAGCGGGATAAATGTTATATAGTATACGTGCCGGAGGATAACCACGAGAGTACAGTGGTTAGGACCAATGTTTCATGCTACTTTTTGCATCAAGGGACGCTGGTTCGCATCCCGGCCCAGCCGGCACCCTCGCTCGTGTAATCAATGAAAAATACGCTATCATCATAGTATTTCTCATTACCCCTTTTTAATCACGTATAAACATACCCATCATCTCTTGTTAAGCGTTTCAGTGGGAGAATCCGCTGGGTACACGGATTTTACTACTGCAGGATTTGCCATGGACCCTGTTTTTGTGAATGAAATAGCTGGGGGCGGGTCGGTAAGGTAACGCTGAGTGGCCTTGATGCCTGTCAGTCATGATGAATCGCGTCTCGTCACCTCTCTGCTGTGTCTGCAGCTGAGCACTGTGAAGCATGTGTCTCTCCCCGGCTGGGCAAGCTATCATACCGTCAAGCTCATCGCTAGCCTTCTTCCTCCCTCCAGCAGGCAGCCTGGCCCTCACTCTTAGAAAGGATGTGTTAAAAAGTGACACAAAAAATGTGTTGTTACATGCATAACACATTTTGTGTTGGTTTCAACACAAGATGTGTAAATAAGCCTAAAAAGCTTAACACACTTCATGTGTTTGACAATTTAACACAATTTGTGTGTTATTTCATGTGGCGGGAGGGGGCGCCCTTTCTTCATGTTCACTGTTCGCGCTACAGAGACAAAGACAAAGGAACGCAAGATGGATGCTGCATCTCCGGTGTGCTCGGTGTGCTCCTGACCCTTCAGTAAGTATCCATTACTAGTTTATATAAATGTATCTCACAAGACTGTAAAGCGTTAGGGTAAATTCGGCATGAATATAATCCACCAACTAAATTGTATTTCTAAGATTCAGCAGGGCTGCCTAGCTAACTGCCTAGCTAACGCTAACCAAAGGTTAGCTAACTTCCATTGTGATTTTGAAGTTTATTTCTTGTTTATTTATGTCTACCTAACTACCGAAATTACACAACATAAAATTCAGTTAGGACAGTATAGTAACCAGTCGCCTATTTCGGTGAAATCGCCATAAAAGTTGAACAAATAAGGTTAGCTAACTAACGTTAGGTTGAAGTCAACACAGCAGCAATTCATTAACATGAAGACTGGCATTTTATAGCAGGTGAACCGCGGAGTTTGGGTTTGAAAGGCAGAGACCGTTGCGTGGCTAAACTCATACTGTAAGCCACACTGCATTTTTAACGGACAATTTTTTTTATAACCATGACCAAATAACTACCAACATTTGGGACTAGAGCCGTTTGCATGTTATACTGACACAGCCATGGCGTGTTAACCGTTACAACGGACTGAAAA
>CAEMYA010001863.1:0-17115 GCA_903131615.1 Diplodus sargus | reverse complement strand
GACTTCACCTGGTGTTGCTGCAGGACGAGGGGCTGGTGCTGCTCTTCTGGCCAAGGGAGATGTACGGCCTCTCTGCTGCTCGATGTGTCAAAGCGGGCAAAGAAGCTGTTTAGGGTGTCAGGCAGGGTGGGGTCGCTGCTTGCCAAACAGCTGTGTTTGTAGTCCGTCAAGGTCCTGATGCCTCTCCACATGTTCCGGGGGTTGTTGTCATTGAAGTGTTCTTCAATACGCCGTTTGTACCGGAGCTTGGCCTGTTTAATCCCACGTCGCAGTTCTGACCGAGCCCTGCTGTAGGTCAGCCTATATCCAGATCTGTAGGCGGCATCACGGGCTTTCAGCAGGGACCTTACTGTGCTGTCAAACCATGGTTTCTGGTTAGGAAACTCTTTAATGGTCTTCATGGGGAGGACAGCATCAGTGCAGAACTGGATGTAGGACAGTACAGAGGACGTGTACTCCTCCAGGTCTGCCCCTTCTCTGAACACACTCCAGTCTGTGTGCTCGAAGCAGTCCTGAAGAGCAGAGGAGGCCTCCTCAGTCCAGACCTGTACTGACCTGATGGTCGGTTTGGTTCTGCAGGCCAGAGGCTTGTAGGCAGGGATCAGCTTCACGGAGATGTGGTCTGACATGCCCAGGTGTGGAGCTGCTGCAGCCTTGTAAGCTCCAGGAATGTTGCTGTACACTTGGTCCAGGGTGTTATTGTCTCTAGTTGGAAAGTTTATGTTTTTGTTGAATTTGGGAAACACAGCCTTCAGTTCAACATGGTTAAAGTCTCCCGCCACAATCACAGCCGCCTCCGGGTTGGTGTTCATCTGCCCGCTGATCAGGCAGTATAACTCCTCCAATGCTAACTTAGCATTAGCCCGTGGTGGTATGTAGACGGCTACGATCACAATAGACGAGAGTTCTCTCACCAGCTTGAAGGGTCTGCATTTCACCGCCAGATATTCCAAATCAGGAGAGCAGAATGTGCCGATGGTGTGTGTGGCTGTACACCAGGCATTGTGCGCATACAGTGCCACACCACCGCCTCTGCTCTTACCTGAAGCCGCAGTCCTGTCCGCCCGGACAGAGAGAGCGCCCCATTAACTCCACCGCTGCATCCGGGATGTTGTCGTCCAGCCAGGTTTCTGTGACAGCGGTAACACAACTGTCCATTCGTCGAGAGACAATCCGTAGACGCACCTCGTCGATTTTGTTGGCAAGAGACCTGGCGTTGGTGAGGAAAAGACTGGGGAGCGCCGGTCTGTGTGGGTTAGCTTGTAGCCTAGCACGTACACCGGCTCTCTTGCCTCTCTTTTGTTTACGGCGTCTTCTCCGTCTCCTTGGCAGCAGGGGGCGCTGGATGATCGTCATGAGCTCTGGGGTCCGTAACAACTCCGGCGGAATAAAGTCCGGTTTTGGGGGTGTGTGGAGTCCAAACTGTACCCCAATGTTCCGCAGTTCAAAACTACTGTACTGTGTCCGAGCTTCCAGTAATGTGGTAAACGTAAACATAATGAAAAATAAGTAAACAAAGACGTGAACACGGGAGCTACGAGCCGCTGCGTCTGCACGCGCCGCCATCGTTGCTAGGCAATGAATGGACAGGAACATCATATTTCGCTATATGCGGATGATATTCTTTTGTTCATTTCTCGTCCTCAAACATCAATACCTCATCTTTTAGCATTAATCAGTAACTCTCTGGATTTTCTGTTAATTGAACTAAAGTGAGATAATGCCAATTTCTGAGGACGCTGATATAACATATATACAGGCCACTCCTTTTAAAAAGGCTTTTGAGGATTTTTCTTATCTTGGTGTAACTGTGGCTAAAGATCCCGAGGACATTTTGCGGAGGAATTGGCATAAAAAGATTGAGCAACTTAAGCAGGGTATACATTTTTGGAAGACTCTTCCTATTTCTCTAGCAGGAAAGATAAATGCAATTAAGATGATTGTATTGCCACGGTTCCTTCATCTCTTTCAGTCTATTCCATGTTTTATTCCCCAGTCTTACTTTAAACAATTGGATTCAATTATCATACCATTTATTTGGAATTACAAAGCCATTAGGATTTCCAGAAAACATCTATGTAAACCTAAAAAGACTGGAGACTTTGCTCTGCCAAACTTGCTTGGTGGAGACGAGGCCCCCCCTCTTCATCAAATTGTTGCCCTGCATGGCTACGTATAGAACGATCGCTCTGTAAAAAGACCTCCTTGCTAGCACTGCTCAACAGCCCCACCAAAGTCAAGAGGCCATATTACAGTAACAACTTTGTAATTAATGGCACTATACGCATTTGGGAACAGATAAAAATGCATATCAAGGCCCCAAATATATACATGGATACAATTTGTGAAAATCATGCTTTTACACCTGGCTTGAATGATGTAGTTTTTTCTGTTTGGAGGCAGAGGGGCATCAATAGCAGGCATGGACTGGCCATCTGGCGTACCGGGCAATGCCCGGTGGGCCGACACACATTTTTGGGCCGGGCTGTCATAATTTAATAAAAAAAGGTTTATTATAAATCATTTTTATCGACCGCGACGGCCCATTGGTTTATTTTCTAGAAGGACATTGGGCTAATCCAATGAAATCTCTCAGCCCTCCTCTTTTTTTCTAAGTGCACAATTTAGAGGGGGCGGCCC
The DNA here is from genome assembly GCA_903131615.1 of Diplodus sargus. Classification (NCBI taxonomy): domain Eukaryota; kingdom Metazoa; phylum Chordata; class Actinopteri; order Spariformes; family Sparidae; genus Diplodus; species Diplodus sargus. The sequence continues at coordinate 14,475 of CAEMYA010001863.1, read as the reverse complement.
ATTGGTCCACCTTCAATATAGACAGTGGACTGAACCAATCAGGATAGTACGACAGCGGCCCCACCCCTTCTCCTGTAACTTCTGCTAGTTTCAAAGTGTTGAGCGCAAGGAGTGACAACATGGAACAATTAAAGAGAAAGAAAGGTTACGTGCTATGAGAAGAATCTCACTGTAAATGCTGCAAAATGTCCTTAAATCACAGACTTGCTCGCTGGAGGGGCTGCTGTGGCCTCCACATCCTCTGAGGTAGCAATGAGCCAGCAACAGCAGGTTGAAGGTGAAGACAGCAGCAGCGGGCAGGAGAGGAGCAGCCAGAGATGCAGGCTGACTGACAGGGACAGTGTAGTACAACCGGTAAGCAGGTAGTAACCTCAATACAGGGACTGTGAGGTGATGGAGGTAACGTTAGCTCTATTAGCCTACAGTAGAGTTATCAGCGGGTCGGGCCGGCCCGACAAACCCGACCGGATCTGCGGGCTCAGGTCCGGTCAGGTTAACGTGGGGGCCCTGCAGACAATTCATGCCGGTGTGTCGCGCTGCGTCGGGTACGGGCTTAAAAACCCACGGGCCGGGTTGGGTTGTAATTCAGGCCCGTTGAGAACTCTAATTACATGAGAATGATGAGCAATGGCGATCGATTAGTATCAATATTAATTGGTGTTGCATCCCAAAATCTGGCAGCCACGGCACCTTATTCTGTTAAAATAGCAAACGGTCAAGGCCGATAAGTGTTGGATGAGCAGCAAATGTCCATTTTAGGCTACATCATGGCATTTTAGATATTTAGGTTAAAGGTGTGTTAAAAGGCTGCATAGTAGTTTGAATTTGTAGCAACTTTGCATGAGTTCATAAAGCAGCCCTGTCTTTAGCCTGATACAACAATGTTTCAGCTTTTTAAAGGATGGAGCACCTTTTAACCTGAAGAATTAGAATTGAGCTGCTATATCAGAGGAATACAGAAAATGCATATTAGAGATGATTTCAACAAAAAGGATAAAATAATCAATTGAACTACACAGAGCAGACAAAAGTGGTGGACATAACAAAAGACACTAAACCTCTGAGATTTAGGATGTTGATGATACATTATGCTTGAAATAGAGAAGGAGTTAGAACTATGTGTTGAGTGAATTTACTTATTTGCTTTCCACAATGGTTTTTTAATAGACTTCTAAAGTAAACTGTACATTTCTAATAAGCCTGAAGGCAAAAAGTTATGTTTTTTTTCCGCTTGTGCTACGCTAATTATGAGGGGCCAGTCTAAGCCAAAAATGCCAGGGCCGATTTTTTGTCCCAGTCCAGCCCTGATCAATAGTGTGAGTGATTTATATATTGAAGGGAATTTTGCCTCATTTACACAACTACAAACGACTTATAATATTTCTGCTTCAAGCTTTTTCAGATATCTACAGATTTTGTTAAGAAAAATGTACCAACATTTGAAGTTCTGAGCAAACATGATGTTCTTGATACAATGAATAAATTTGACCCAGCCACACGTGGGGCAGTCTCCTTTTTTTATTGAATCCTTCACGAAAGAGCTCAACTTAGTACGGAGGTTTATAAAAAGGCATGGGCAGATGAGTTAAATGTGGAGTTGAGTGACGAGAATTGGGAGGAATGTCTTTGTAATGTTCATAAATGCTCAGTCAACGTGAGACACAACCTCATACAATTTAAAACATTACACAGACTCTACTATTCACAGGAGAAGCTGCACATATTTTACCCCACTGTTTCACCCATGTGTAACCGATGTAAAACAATGACAGGTAATCTTGCACATTCGTTCTGGTCATGTTGTACACTTCTCTCTTACTGGAAAAGAATTTTTCACTGTTTCTCTGAGGCTTTTGGAAAGAGTCTGGTACCCAGCCCGCTTGTAGCGGTTCTGGGAGTTACAAGTGTTCTACCTTCTACCAACAAACATGAGAAGAAGGCTATTCAATTTGGGATGGCGATTGCGAAAAAACTGATTTTACGTTTGTGAAAAATGGATTGTGTGCCGACATATGACTTGTGGCTGGGAGAAATGTCCAACACACTACATCTTGAGAGACTGAGACTTTATAACGAAGATAGAGGAGAGGTATTTGATAAGACATGGGACCCTGTACTGAGATACTTTAAGAGGCAAGATTTGCAAACTTAATGCTTCACTGTGCACAGATGTATATGAGTTAGCATATACCTCATTTTATTTTTCTACTTTTTCATAAATGTTTTTTCTTTTGTCTTTTGCCTTTTTGTCTAACTATGACCATGGACTGATATCACAATTTTAGATGTGCTATGTTCTGTATGTTTTCTTTCTTTCCTATGCTCTTCTTTTACTTCTGTCTCTCTGTCTTTTAAAAAACATATATTTAAAATAAAGAAAAAATAAATTGTAATTCATATAACAATGATGTATCCCTCAAGTCAGTTACTGAAGGTCCATAAAAGTCTTTTTTTCATTCTATGTAGGAAAAGTGAGAGAGTAATTCCTTAGTCTTGAGGAGAAATACCCAGTCTTTGGTTAATCTGACATAAGGTATGAATGAATACACTTCCACATGTATACACACACACAAGCACTATAATGACATTCAGTAATAAGACAGTGGGCTCTCCACAACAGCATCAAAACTCTTTGAAATGTGACACTAACAAGCTAACAACACTTCCGCTAGGGCTGTCCTCTGCTAGGCATGCTCATGTCAAGGTGGTTTGATCTGGAGAAGTGTGTGTATTCTTGTCTGTGTTTGTGAGCGTGCGTGTGGTGGTGCTGGTGGGTGGGGGGTTAAAACACTCCAGTCCAGGGTATATAAATATGTATGACAAGGAACTGATTTCGATCACCAAAGAGCTGCAAAGCCACTTGCAGAAGCAACCAGCGGTCCAAACACAAAGAATTGCAAGCGGAAATCCACGTTTGTTTTTGTTTTTTTTATAAAAACATCTTTCTGCTTAGAGGACACTGGAGTAGAAATAAGAGGTAGAAGCAGCAACAAACAAAAGTTTGTGGTTTGCCCGGAACATTTCTCTGCTTGTGTGATGCCTACACTTCAACCTCTGAAAGTCCAACCTTGAGAAGCTGCCCGCTCATACATATTTTTGAACAGAGAGACCAACACATCCACATGAGAGGCAGGTAAGAAATCAGCCAACTTTTAAAGCTACAACTTTCAAAACATTCCATTATCGACACCGACAAAATTTTACTCTCAGCTGTGCTGCATTCCAAGTGGCTTAAGAATGTACACACATTAATTCTATTTGTTTTTTTGAAAAGTGTCATTGATTGGGATCATTACTGGTAGAATTTAGCTCCAGCTTGGCACATGGTAACGCTCAAGAACAAAAGATTTTCAAGGTTTGTTGGGTTTTGTTACTGATTCTGCATGATGCAACATATGTTGTCTTACAATTCTCATCAAAACCTTTTCAATCATCTGGAACACACTTTTGAATTGGTTCTTTCCAGCAGTAGGCACAAATTATTCCAGGGTGCCTTGATCATTTCTGGCTAATTCTATGTCCCAAAAGTCTCATGAACCAAGCTGCTTCCAGAATTTGATGACAACTCACCTTTGACACAGCTCCAGGTGGATGACCTAGAAATAATGAGATATTCTCAGCTTATTTTACATTTTACTATATGTTCTGTCTGAGTTTTTAAATACAAAGACACCAACCCAGAAAAAACGTATCTTTTGTGCATTTTACAGAACCTAGAAGAAAGTGGAACAAGCCAAAAAACAAACAAAAAAAACCCTTTTTGTAATATGCAGAGTCCTGTTTGCACACACTGGCATAAAAATGTAAAAGGTAGAAATAAAGTAGCTTTGAAATGTTTTAGTTTTTTCATTTAAAAAAATTAATAAAATTGATATGTATTCATGATGACAAAAATAGATTTCTATTGTTATTGTTTGATTTGACTTTTATTTGTATAAAGATTTTAAATACACAACTGAGTAAACATGCACTCAAATTATTGTAAAGAAAGCATATTTTCTCCTTGTTTTTAGGATGTCTGAGGTGCCTTCTCTTCCCCGAGCGTTTCTTTACATTCTGGGTATGACCATGGTGACATCTGGCTTACCTCAGCCACGACTACATCTCAGGTAGTTTCTTATTTAATCTCATCAAGGCAGCAGACTGACTGTTAATGGTTTGGACTAAATAACTGCCAATCTAACAGACCAATGAACTTACTAGTACTTGAAATAACTTTATTTTCTTCGTAATATGTTGGACTTATATTTATATTCCTATGTAATACAATCAAATATGTTTCCCAAGGATTCATTAAATATAATCTTATCTGATTCCAGAAGTCCTGATGATTTGGCCGAACCTAGACAAGACAACTGGGATGTCCTCCTCCCCTCCATCTCTCTCCGTGATTGGAGCATTCAAATGATGTCACCGCCCAGTCTCAGAGCGTCAGCCAATAGCAGGACAGGACTGATGAGGGAGGCATGGCTATTTGCCCCAGACTGGACAGAGGCGAGGTAAATGCATAGTGAGAGAAAATTCCAGGGATGCGTGATATATATTGGACAGATAGATTATCAACCCAATAATGAAAAATTTACATTATTAATTGTCAGTAGTTAAAGAAATTACAGCCAATAAATCCAGACGATAATATAAAGCCAAATTGCTTTCGTTCGTTTCATCTAAATACAGTAGGTGGTGGTATGCACCTTTATAGTTATTTTGTGATCAGCTGATATGCACATGGTAGAACAACAACAAACAAACTGTTGTCACACTCATGACAATGAACTGCTGCACCTGTGTAGAGCCACCCAATGTATCCATGAGTCACACATGTCGTCACTGGTGTGAACTTTTTTTTACAAGAATACAAGGAGAAAATTCTTCCAACTTTATCCATAAAATCTCATCACAGCTATGAAATATCAAATAAAGCATATTTGCTCACTACATCTTAGTCTTTCTTACACTCAGGTATACATGAAAAAGCATAAAAATGTTTGTTTCCATCATTGGTTATTTTATCAGTATCGGTCATGAAAGTCAGGTAATCATATTGGCTAAAAAAAAAAAAAATCAATTTCATGCATCCCTAGAAAATGCCTTCGTGAAGTTGTAATCAAATTGAACAAAAGGGGTGACATGGCTGTTAAAAAGGGGACACGAGACCTTCCTACATTCAGTGACACTAATGTGTGAAAACGTGTCCCTTGCTGACATTTGCAGTATCAAAGTCTTCATGTATGGGTTTGATGTATGTATACATTTTATATGAACACATCCAAAAGGGTTTTCCTTTGGTTTGTGGAGGACTTGGAATGTAGGTGTTTAGTGGGGGGTTTGGAGGTCCTCCCCAAAGACAATTATAATTTTTTTTAAATAAAAATTGCAATTTCATTATTTATTATTAACAGATAATAAACAAATAAAAACAAAAAGCTTCATGAAAAAACTAAAAAGTCCATTAATTAGTTTTGATACCCTCCACATCAATTTTACATCTATTTGGCTTTGGCGGTGGCCAAAACGTTCTTATGGCAGGATAAACCCTACCAAAAGAACAGGGAATCTGTTGCATTACTTTTGATGATTTGTATAAGTAAATTGTCTATCATGGTTCTGATAATGTCATAGGAGTGCAATGCTAATCCATGGAATGACATTCGTTCAAAATAATACTTCAAATATCCTTTTGGCACTTTACAGACACCTTTAATGTGAGTAGTGTAAAATTGATTGTCGTGTCTAATATCACTTTCTATACATACTTTCAGTAGCTTAGATAGGTGAAACTATTAAGTGTTTTCCCAAAAAATGAAAGGATTTGCAAAAGTGTTGGAAATTGTTTCAGTCAATTTTCAAGCAAAAATGTAGAAAAAAATAAATAAAATAATAATAATAAATATCCTTTTTTTTAATGGAGATTTACCATGCAGTGGATGCTAAAGATTACATATTCGATGTTCGTGATTTTTTTTCAGGTCAGATGCAGTTCCACAAAATACATTTCTAGATGATTTAAAGAAAACAACAACAAACAGCTCTTATTAATTACAGTTGAAGTTGATTGTTGCTCATGGATCTGAGGTCTTGGTCTTTGTATCTCTAGCATGGAGAGGGCATGGCCTGCTGAATGGTCATCTCAGGGTGGTGGCATGGTGAAGAGGAACATGGTGGTTGCTGATGATGCTGCCTTCAGAGAGAAGAGTAAACTCCTCACCTCCATGGAAAGACAGAAGTGGCTCAACTCCTACATGCAAAAACTTCTGGTGGTTAATTGATGATACTGTTCTTTGGGTGACTGCTCAGCTGGAGACATGAATATAGTTTAGACATAAAATAAATTAATACTTGTCATTCTATTTCTCATAGTATTTTCTATTTTATTCTTATCCACATTTAGTTAATGATTTCCCAAATTATAGTAAAATACATGATTAAGAAATAGTTCTGGGGGTTATGAACACACAAATCTGAAGTGAATATGTTGGTCCTGCTGAAAATAATCTGGTGTTGTTGAATTTGATGCATAAATAAAGATGCAAATGATGTTTTTGACAACCACAGCTTGTGTTTGACTTCATATACATAAATTCATATGTGTGTCAGCACTTCTCCTCACTGGACATGCTGTCAGACCGGGCTGTCCAGGCAAAGTACTCGCTGCCCCTTGCGGAGATACAATGGCTGATCACTTTCCACACATCCAGAGAGCAACCCGCTGCAATTTTCCCCTCAGCCCGGAGGTGCAGCTCCTGGCAGTGCTGCGTTTTCACGCAGTGGGGAGCTTCCTAGAGGTGGTGGGGGACGGCACCGGCCTCAGCAAGGCATCGGTGTCATGGAGTGTGGCAGCTGTGACACCGATTCTCCTGCGCCATGCCCGGACCCACATAAAGATGCCCACCACACGGGACCAGGTCAGCCAGGTCCACCAAGGGTTCCACGCAGTGGCTGGGATCCCCCGGGTGATCGGTGTGGTGGATGGCACCCTCATTCCAATCCACAATCCCTCCCTGGTGGATCTGTGCTGGATCGGTAGAAAGCACTACGCGGCCATCAACACCCAGGTGGTGGATGACCACCCGCCAACACCCGCCTCCTGTGGATGATGAAGAGGAACAGAGGACGAAGCCCCGACCCTTACTGGGCGTCTGCATCACCTGCAATGAAGGGAGATTGATTCGTGAAATTGAACGGGATACATCGCGTAATGCAGATAAAAAATAGAAATGCCCCGTACCTTAATCCTGGGGAAGGATGATTGGAACCGAGATGGAGGGACAGTTGAACTGCGCCTCGGCAAGTGCCAGCTTTCTCCGGTGCAGCTCCAACCTCTCCTGCTTTATCCGGACCATCTCTTCCTGCAGGGCAGTTTGTCGTTCGAGTTGGCCCTCTATCCCCCACAGCACCACCAGCTTCTCCCTCTCCAGGTGCACCAGTGTCTCGCTGCAGGTACAGGTCATTATTGCGGGCTGCCCTGTTAAGCCTCCCTGTATGCGGACGCCGGGCTCTGCTGGTTGGTGCGCGGGGACAGGGCACGGTTGTGGGGGTTCGTCCTCTCCTGGGGGAGTGCACATCCCTGCTCCGCTTCCGGATGGCTCCTCTTCATCCTCACTTTATGAGAGCCCCTCGTCCCCCTGAACATCGATGCCCCCACTAATGCCTTCAGAGGCCATCTTCCCGATGATGGAGAGGACTTTCTCCTCGTCGGGAGTGAGCACCACCCTTGCCCATGGATTCTCTCCTCACCTTCGCACTCTTCTTTTTTGTTTGGCTCTGGAACTCCTGCCACTTCTTCCTCACAGCACCCCAGTCACGCAGGCCACATGGGCTGGAGGGGGACATCTTTTCGGCTATGGCCTGCCAAACACGGTTCTTCACCCTGATGTTTTTTTGCCCCTTGTTCCCCCGAATAAAACATCACGGTGCTGCCAGACCTCGTCCACTATGATGTCCATCTCCTCCGCGGTAAACAACGGTGCCCGCTTGTTTCTTTTGCTGCCGGTTTCTTCCATTCTTGCAAGTGTTTGCCTATATCTACGGGGGTATATATGCGCTAATGGGCTTGATTATTACTTGGATACACCTGTTGACACAGACACAGACACACAGACACACACACACACGGCCTAATTGCACCTGTGTGGGGGGACCACGGGGTGTTGCATGTGACTTATGCGCTGATAAAGAGGTGGGTGATCGATTTGCCTGGCATCAATTGATTCAGTTTCAGCACCACCGCGGTGGACAGCTCCCACTAAGAGCTTCTTAAGAAGCATCTTTATTGATCTGGCTTGGTTCTCCTAAAGCCTGGTTTATGCTTCTGCGTCGCGGCGACGGCGTAGCTACGTCGTCGACCCTACGCAGTCATTGAGCATTCGAAGTTCTGTGTCGAGGGAACGCGTTGGTGGCGGGGGACGTCATCAACGTCAGTGATTCAGGTTTGTTATGCTAACAGGCTAACAACTCGTAGTCAGACAGGCGGCGGTGCTAACGGAGCTAACAGCTGTCTGTCAGTCTGACCGAGAAGTTTCTCACTTTACTTCGCTGTTAGTTGAATTAAATGGCATTCACGCTGTCTTTAACTGGCTGTGCGAACCAGTCCGCAGCTTTGTGTGTCTGTTTGTGTGTCTCTGATTGTTGCGTGTTGACGTTTGCGTGTCGCTAATCCAAGCTGCTGTTTGACAGATTAAGTTTGAATGGACAGAACTTGAGCACACGACAGGTTTTCAAGTGGTTGCCGCTCGTACCACAAAAACTTTCAAATTGGCGGTGTTGTTATACTGTTGACCGGAAAAACTGCTGAGCGGACCAATCACAGTCCTTGCCGTTCGCGTCTCGACGCGTCGACGTGACGCGTAGTCAGGATTTTTTGGAGGCGCGCGTCAGGCTACGGCGTAGGGTCCGCGCAGGGGTCTGAAGCATAAGCAGCGACGCAGAAGCATAAATCAGGCTTAAGAAGGCAGTTAAGAACGCGTCTGGGAAACACCCGTATCTTAGCACTCCTTCTTAGCCGAACCCTTCTTAAGAGCCTTCTTAAGTCCTTAAGAATGATCGAATCTGGGAAACGCGGCCATTGTATATTTTTGGACTGTTGGACTAGATCTTAAAATATGTTCAATATATTCATAAACTTTTTTTTTCTGAGGTAGTTTTATATAATACAGTTCTCAAATACTCAAACAAGTTCTGAGGACATGAGAATATTTCTTTCTGTAATGTTTGTGGAGTAGGAATTTATTCTGTTAAATTCAATGCAAAATGTCCACACCATAATTGGCTGGACCGCAACAGGGGCGCCAACCAAAGACCCTAGGAAGAGCACCAGGTTTTTTTTTCCCATAAGCTTGCATTGTAAAAGAGCAGTCTATGAAACAGTTGATACTAATTTTTGAGCATCACAACCCCTGAGAAATGACAAATTTCACTGTCAGAAGTTGAGCGATGCGATCCAATAAAATTTGGAAAGTCGAGAGCCACACAACTTTATCTCCATCCATGCTAGCTGGGTGCTAAATCGCAAGTTAGTTCACAAGATCTATGGGCCACACAACACAATAATTTAAAATGCAAAAGCTAAAAAGCAATTTGAAAATCATTTGTAGAGATTAAATTGCAAATGGTAATGGAAATAAGACAAGAGAGGCAAGAAACATGAACTCAAAATGGGAAAAAGTTAAACTTGGAACTTTGTTAATTACATTAAGGGGAAACAATCAGTAGGACCCAGCATGCTTGTTTTGAGGCTACAGCTTTCTTAATAATAAGTAAAATAAAGATTAAAAAAAAGAGATCTATGACTAATTTGTGAATGCAATAACAACTCAACTTATTCCTAAATTTCCCGACACTGACGAAGGAATATTCTGCATTTTTTTTTGGACATGACGATTAAGCATCCCGGAATTAATAACGTATACTCGACCACTGACTACCTTAAATTGGCCACATTTTTGCACCATGATCAGTAACGGTCCAGCCATATAATAGGTTTTGACCTAGCCTTGTTTGTAATTTTTCTGTAAACAATTAGGACAGTTTACATATATTATGAATGAGTTATTTGTTTTAAATTGTTTTTTTCTGATTTGTCTGGTGTCTTTTGCCTCTTTTGTTTCTGAAGTGCTCAATTGACTTTATCATCTTTGTTAGATAATGACCTATAAAGGTAAATAAAAATATTTAGCATCATCAAACTAAAGTTTTTGAAAGTGTATTTCTTTTTTAAAGTAAAACTGCTAGAAAATATCTGGTTTCCATCCAAAGGTCAAATACATTCTTGACAAATTTCAGAATTAATACATTACATTCTGGAAGAGCAGAACACTTCCATCACGCACACAGTGGTCTTATTACATACTGATGCCACTATTAAAAAAAGTCTACGGTGGAATCAACACCAGTTCATCCAGCCTGCCAACCATCTCTTGCAGCTGCATCCTACTTGCGAGTCTCTGCCTATCCCTCCTGTCCAGCAATAGAGCCTTTATTTGAAGGAGCAGCTGTGTGGCATCAGACGATGAAAGCTTATCAGGAGTCCGAGCCCTAGCCCCGCCGTGGACCCTCTCTGCTGGGTGGTTCCTGAATTTGACTGACCTCTCAGTCAGGAGCCTGGCTCTGTAGGCCTGAGGGATGGAGGGCAGGGATGGGAGGGAAGAGAGAACAGGAGGGAGGGAGGAGGTGTACGGTGCTCCCCACAACCTCTCTCCTCCCTCTACTCTGTTCTCAGCATCCCATCTGCCTCTGCTCTGTCCTTTCTGCGACAGAAGATGAAAGGGATTCAGATTGGAAAATCAAACAGGGGAATATAAATATTGTAAATTAGAGTCTGTAGAACACTACAGTGAGTGTATTGCAAAGTATCAAGTTTATATTAAGCGTTCTGTTTTCATACTGTAATTTTCTCATTTGGCATCAAACTTTAATACCTTTTGGTGTTCAGATTTGTAATCATGTTTACTCATTATTCATTCAAGCAGGTCCTTATTTGCATACATTTTTTGCCAATTTTTTTATTTGGCAATTGGTATGATTGCGATAACAAGATACTTCTCGACTGCACTATACGTAAATGATAGCTAATTGCACACCTGTGTCACCTAACGTCAAGGAAATATTGACACATAACATAAACACGCTGATAAAATAACGGAATCATTAACGAATATGAGAGACATTCATATTCTGCTAATATGCAGAGTTGAAAATCAGTGTTAGCCAAGGAACACTTTTGACAAGAAAGTTTAGATGCTTACTTTGCAAGAGTGAAATGACAGAATTGATACTAGTCTCATCTCATATGTTAAAGGGATATTCCGGTGTAAGTTTAATCTATGGTCTAACACACCGTGAAACTGTGTTAGATTGTGTTAGAAATCTTGATTATGCAATTGTAGGTAATTATGGTCAATCATATTACTGTAACCATGTGTTCCAGATCTCCTCTCTGGATCCCAAGGCCATAGAGGTAGATGTTGGTATGGAGCCATGCTAAGCTCTTCTCCTCTGCCTGACTCCATGGAAAAGCAATCAAAGTTCATATGTGTCTTACGTACTAGTTTATAACAGTTATTATCGAGAACGGATAGGGAAAAGAACAGAATTGAGCATTTATAACCGCACTTGGTAATTGTCACGTCAGGACTTCCCCGACCCAGAAGCTGATGGAGGACAGTTGAAATCGGTTTTTAGCTTCACAATAGAAATCCAGCTAAGCTAGTGGAGGTTAGATGCCCTGGAATATGTGCCGAGACCCTATTTGTACTGTTGCTGAAGTTTGGTGCCGTTCTGAGCATTATTTGTGGCTTTTTGATGGCAGTTTCTTGTTGGAGGCATATACTGCAGTGTATTGTTATCGTGCAGTCTTTTTCTGAGGTTGCTAAAACTCCGTAAATTAGCGGTCTGCAAACTTGATCACTCGAGAGGGAGTCTAACACAGTTTCACGGTGTGTTAGACCATGGATTACATTTACACCAGAATATCCCTTTAAATGCAGAGCTACACTCAGGATTTGCTTAGCCTAGCATAGCACAGACACTGGAGGCAGAGGAGAAGAGCTTAGCATGGCTCCATACCAACATCTACCTCTATGGCCTTGGGATCCAGAGAGAGGAGATCTGGAACACATGGTTACAGTAATATGATTGACCATAATTACCTACAATTGCATAATCAAGATTTTTGGAAAAATCCTTATCATCTGCAATCCTCAGTTTTAGGCTTTGTTTAGTTCACACACACCAGACAGTGCAGTGTATATATACAATGGGAGTGCAACAGATATTTTTAAACAACTGGATTTTGAAATTTTCCCTGGATATATGAGCACAAACTCCTTTGTATAAGTGAGCACAGTGACAAAATGATATTAAGCCAGCAGGGTGAGATAGTATGGTATAGCAAAGGTATGAGACCTGTTTGTTTATTTTGTAAATACTCAACTAAAAAACATTTACAATGCAAAGTCTTCTGGAAGCTTGGCTTTTTCCCATTGGGAAAGTCTGTCTTTGCTCGCTGCTCTCTGATTGATGAGTGTTTTGGCTGTGTTTTTGAGAATGGATAACCCATTATTTTTCAAGAAATTGCTCTGGCCCTGCAATAATGTATTGGGGATATGGTCAAACATGTTTATTAGTGAGATTTAGATTTACTGCTCGGTGGTTTTAGAACTGACAAAGCCATGCTATACTTCCCACCTGCTTCCAGTCTTTGTCTCTGCTGAGTTGATCTAAACACATACACAAAATAACTTGTTTTTACATGTCTGATTTACCTCAGACAAAGTTTTATTCAGTACAGTATTGTTGGTACTTTTCATTCACCATCAATTTAAACAGCATTTCTCCAAAAGGATCATTGGTGTCAAATCACCTTGCATGTGTAGGACACCTGCCCTGTGGGCAGTCTCAACAGCATTTCGTCTAATTTCTCTAGCCTCCAGATTCCATGGTGACACACTTGTGAGCTGCCATCAGGAGCTTGTGTAGACTTCTCGACAACAGTATCCGTCAGACAGCAGTCCACCACACTGTCCTATATAAACACACACATACAATTTGTGTCGCATTTACAAGCACATGGGACTGTTACCCTCTTGGACAACACTGTAAATTGACACATTAACTTTTTCATAAATTAACAATTTAACAACAGTTTCCAATGACAGGAAACTATATGCCGCATCAAGGAATGCAGGCCCAATTTATACAAAAAAACATGAACGACAATGTTGTTCGTGTAATGTGTTGTATTATGCTATTGCTTCTGTGTCTATTGTTGTGTCTAACTCACCATCCAGGTCCAGAAGACTTTCTCTACCTGTCTCCAGCTCACATATGCTTGTAGGAGGTCACAGAGCTGACACATATATGCACAGTCCTATAATGTGCGTACACACACACACACACACACACACACACAAATGTTTTCAGCTTCCAAACCGTAAATATGTTGTGGCTAAAAAGAAAGATCATGTGTTTACTAGGGCTGCAACCATTACAATAAAAATTTGTCGACACGGAATTTGTGCGGCGATGCGTCATATGTATTATTGTTATTATTATTTATCATAATTTTTTTTTTTAAAGATTTGAGCCGGAGCAATTCGCTTTAGCACCGCTACTAGCATGCGCACAACAGTGTGGCATAGAAGAGGAAGACGGTTCCGCAGAAGAAGAAGAATATGAATGATGGCGGAGCATGTTGAGGAGAGCAGGAAAGCGAAACCAAACACATCTGAAGTTTGGGAACACTTCTGGGCAGTAACCTCCCATCTTCAATATATGACATTAAATTTACGTGTGACTCTGTAGTAGAGTTCAGATCGAGCCCAAACGAGTAATCTACCACGTTAATATTTCCAAACCAGTAATCAGATTAAAGTTACTTATTCAAGTCAATGTGCGTTACTATTATTTATGTCATTTTCCTCGGTAAAAATATATATTTTTGCTTTCTTCTTGCGTCTCGAGGAGTGACGTCACGTGTGCGAAAAGTCGCGTTTTCAGACATGAGGAGAACTCATAAGTACACCACACAGCGACACAACAACAATGGAGGGAGGAGAGAGATTTGCATTTTGTAGCTGGAAATACAGTCATTATTTTGAGTTATTTAAAAAAATAGCCTACAAACCTACCTACAATGTATTCATCCATTAGTGTGCAACCAAAAAGTGATTTATTAAAGTTCATACTTATTAAAAATGAAACAGATCTCGAATGACAATAACAAGTGTGGTTGTGCTGCCCCATGTGTCATCAGACAAGAGGCCAGCTGGAGACCAGCTGTTTAAAAAGGGATAGTTTGGCTTTTTTGAAGTGGGGTCATATAAAGTACATATCTATAGTCGATCGGTTCCCTACCGTAATCACCGATCAGTGCAGCCTCAGTTTGGAGGAGCAGAGTGCCGCTCCAGCCAGACGCTCAGCTTTGTAGTCACTAGCGTAACTGGGCAACAGCTGATCTGCGAGCGGCGGAATACAACG
>CAEMYA010001861.1:0-19275 GCA_903131615.1 Diplodus sargus | reverse complement strand
CCCCAGCCGAGACCTCCTGAATTTAATGGTTTTGTACCTGCGCCCTGAGGGTAGTGGGATAACATATCGGTTCAGTGGGTGAGTGATATCTTGTGCTATGGTGTTTGCTAGGCGAGTGATGGACTTGTTATTTAGTTCTGTGAGGTTGGGAGTGGGGAGACCGATGATTTTAGCAGCTGTGTTTGTGATGCGTGTGAGTTTGGCCCGGTTGGTGACAGAAAGCATATTAACTAGTCAGTGCTGTCGCAGCAGAGTGTGCGCCATCTTTCATCAACTCCATTCTTGTTTAACTGACACCATCTTTTATTTGTTATCTCTGTCTATAGAGAAAACATCATGACGACCATGGTTGTTAATATTACACATGAATTATTAGCAGTAGTAATAATAATATTCAGTATTTCACTCTGCAGAGAGCGATCCAGCTCCCGTCTACTCAGCAGTGGAAAGAGAAGTAGACGTCAGTCATGAAGCTGACGGGACGACAGGTACATGTCTGTTCACATGTCACACCTGTCGAGTCTTAAATCTAACCTGGTAACATTTAACACAGTGTTGACTTTGGCTGATAACTGTGTGAGTGCAGATACATTATTTCATCATTTCTTCTTTCACGCTGACTGTTGTATCGTTACGATCTTTGTTTCCAGAGAGTGACGCTGCTGTAGTTTATTCATCAGTGAGAAGAACTGGAGACGTCACTTACGGAGAGATTTCCATCAGGACGAACATCAGGAGAGGTACAGCTGCTACTCTCAACCCCCCTCAGCCTGCAGGACCGGCCCGTTTATCAAGCTTCAGTTCAAAACTCACTTGTGTCACTTAACTACATTTACTCTTATTTTCACAATTCTGACTCAAACCTCAGAATTCTGGAAAATGTATTTCTTTAAGAATTCAATTTTCCCCCCAGAATTCTGACTTTTTCCACAGAATTCTTACTTTTTTGTCAGAATTACTTTTCCCCAGGATTATGACTTTTATCTCACAATTCTGACCTTTTTTCCGGAATTCATGACTTTCTTCCAAAAGTCAGACCTTTTCCGCAATAGTGACTTTTTTTCCCCCAGAATTCTTAACGTTTTCACGGATTCTGACTTTTTTCCAGAAATCTGACTTTTTTCCAGAAATCTGACTTTTTCCCGGAATTCTTACTTTTTCCTGGATTATGACTTTTTCCCAGGATTATAATTTCATCTCACAATTCTGACTTTTTCTCAGAATTCAGACTTTTTTCCCAGAATTCTTACTTTTTCGTCAGAATTACTTTTCCCCAGGATTATGACTTTTCCCCCAGAATTTTGACTTTTTCCCAGGATTATAATTTTATCTCACAATTCTCACTTTTTTCACAGAACTCAGACTTTTTTGTCAGAATTACTATTTACCAGGATTATGACTTTTATCTCACAATTCTGACTTTTTTCCACAATACTTACTTTTTCCCAGAAGTCTGACTTTTTTCCCAGGATTCTGACTTTAACACGTGTAAATGTTTATTTCTTATTTGTTTGTATGTTCAGAGCGTCCAGCAGAGAAGGATGTCATCTACTCTTCACTCAGCTCCACCGTCACACCTCCACACCAGTCCCACCAGTGACGTCGAGCTGCTGCTTTACTGCTCATTAACTCCATATACAACATTATTCAATCATATGTTGTGTGTTTATACAGTCCTGCAGCTAAACACACACACACACACACACACACACACGTTATTATTTATTGTAGTTACTTGTGTAACCCTTTCATGCATGAATAATTAAATCATTCACAAGAACTTTCAGAACTCTTTTCTTTCAATCTATGATGTTTTGAAGGAGTTACATTAATGTCCACTATAAAAAGTGAGTCAGGAATAAATGTTAAATGCTTTTATTCTCAGAAAACCAGACACATAAAAAAACAAGATTTTTCAACCAAATAGAAGTTAGAAACACTTTAAACCAGATTTAAGTCATATTTTTATCTAGTGTATATACAGCTGTGTCTTTGTTTAGATAAAATATGAAGATTTATTTTTCTCGTGTGTGTGTGTGTGTGTGTTTGTGTGTGTTGAATAAAACTGTTTAAATGTAAATTGTTTATTATTTTGAATAAAACATCTAAAATAAGGCATTCATTAATAAGCCTTAAATAAGCAGAACATATGTTTGGTGCATGATGTTGACTGGAGGGGACAGATGTGCAAGAGAAATATATTAAAATGCAGATAAAAGTATTTCTAAGATCTAAACTGGAAATGTTCCTCCTGTTTCTCTGAGAATAACAAGCTGCAGCTCCTCTTCTGCCACTTTAAGGCTATGATGTCTGTAGTGGACATTTGTCAGATAATCTAAATCACACTTTAAATGAAGACTAAATGAACAATAATGTGAGGAAAATTCTCTGAAGTCTCTTTTATGATTCTGATGTTATTCTTGCACATGAAACTTAACAGATATATGTGTACGGTGAAAACTTGTGTCTGTGGGCCTCCTGCATGGTTTCTGTCTAGTGACAATTATATGTTTGCAGAACATGAATAGGTTGTGAAAACTAACCTAAAGTCACATGGAGCGGCTCCTTGTCCAAACCCTGCTTTCTGGAAACTGGCGTCCCTCAAGGCTCAGTATCAGGACCGGTTCTGTTTTCATCGTACACTAGATCACGAGGCTCTGCAGTCACATCACACGGATTCTCTGACCACTTACCACGACACCCAACTGTTCCTCTCCTTCCCCTCATCCTCCCCCAACACCCACGTTGTGACGCTTGAGTCGCGACTCTTCTCTGTTCTGGAGCCTCAGAGGTGGAACGAACTTCTGACCAACATCAGGACAGCAGAGTCACTCTCTGTCTTCTGCAAAAGACTCAGGACTCATTTGATCAGACTTCACCTCGACCCCACAGAGCATGACTCCCTCTCACAGGTGTGTTCATGTAGCCTCTTCTGTGTATATGTGTTCTGACAATGGTTGATGGATGACACATGAACTCTGGAGTGTGTGTGCTGAGTTTATGTTAGTTTATGTTATTTGTATGTGGAGATGTTGGAGTGTTATTGTAGGTCAGTTCACATGTAACCATGTGGCTGCTGCAGTTGTGTGTGTTGGTTTCTACTGTTATACAGGACGAGGAGAGGCGGCTTCTCTTCAGTCATCATTACTGTCTGCTGATGTGACTAAAGCAATAAAATAACTTGTAGAAAATCAATATTGTGTCGAACTTGACCGACTCTGATCTGCAGTAGATATTCAGCTGCCACGACACCAACAAAAGAAAATGATGTCAAACTCACATCTGAATAAAAATTCGAACAATAAATACAGCTTGTTATTAAAATGAAGAACAAACAAACAGCTCCAACAATGTCACATCTCAGAAGACAAAACATACAAAGATAATAACCAGCAGGAATCATTCAGCAGCTTAGAGGTTAAATGACTCACAAACATCTGTCCACTGCAGGACACCCTGCAGGAGGTTCAGATGTACATGATGCACATCCTGATCTTTAGGAGGGAAGGACTGCAGTCACTTCCTGTTTGTTCTCAGTCTGACAGCCAATCAGTGCTGTCGGTCATCCAGCAGGCGGCAGCACAGCAGCTTCACTGTGTTCATCAGGGGCCAGTTGTTCAAAGGTAATCTGATCGGATTTTGGTTATCGGATTGGATCAAATCTTGAAAATGGGTTGTTCAAAAGGGAAAGAAGGATTCTAAAATCGGATTAGATCACGGAATCCAATCCTAGTTTGAATCTGGATCAAACCTTCAGTTTGTGTTGTTCAAAACGTTTCAGTAGGATTTGGATAACTTTGATCCAAAAAAACGGGATTATCCTGATCCCAACAGGAGGTAGGATTTCAAGGTGGGTTTCAGGGAGAAAATGTAGTAAAACTTTAAAATTGGTCAAATAATACATTTTTATCATTTCGTGTATATACTTTTACTTGTATTTTGCACTTGAGTTGTTTAACCGTTACAGTGATAACGTAGAGAAAGTAGACATAGGCTTCCAAATAAGCCTTTCAGTATAGTAAAGTAAAAATAAAATAAAAAATAAAAATCATCTTGAAACATGAAACAATCCCCCCAAACAGATTTTAGTAACAAACAAAAATAATATTTAAAATTTTTCTGTCATTCATCACTGTATATTTATTTCCAAGAAAAAATCAACAGATATGAACCTGTCAAAAATAATTTCTATCAATTGCATCCCTGACTACACGTCCAGTCAGTCCCTCATTCTGACAGAAGGCCAGACGTTGGTCTGGTTCTTCAACAGGCTCAGGTGCATCATAAACATCATCACAGAGAGGGACATTGCGCCTGGTAGCGATGATGTGCAGGACAATACACGATAAACGGTTCCACTTGCAAGTAGTTAAGACCTGCAAAGCGTCTCTTCAGAACTCCATTTAAACCCTCAATTGCACATCTCGTTTTGCAATGAGCAGTGTTGAGGCGTGCCTGTGCAGGTGTGGTTGCTGCAAGAAAAAGAGTCATCAGCCATGGTAGGAGTGGATAGGCACTGTCTCCTAATATTATGCCATCCGATCGGTTGGTTTAGAGCACTGGCAATCCGGATTTGGTAATCTTAAAAACGGTGTATCTGGATCGGGGTGATCCAATCCAATGTTGCTTTGAAAAACCGGGATAAAAGTAAGACGGATTACCTGATCCTGGATAGCAAAAAATGGGATTTCTAAATCCGGATAATTTTGATCCAGATTAAATGTTTTGAACAACTGGCCCCAGATGATGATCGACAGGCTGAAGTCTGAACTTTGACCCACAGGAGAAGAAACACAGAGATAAAGTTTAAAAATCAGCAAAACCAGCAGTCAGCTGCAGAGTGACGAGACGATGAGATATAAGATCAGTTTAAAACATGTTTCCCTTCTATCAGCACCAACATGTTGTTTATCTAAAGATAAAACCTGACTGTGACCTTCAGCCTGCAGCTGGTGCTCCAGATAAGACAGTCAAGTCAGATGTTGACAATTCAAACACTCTCATGCCGTCCACATAATAAAGCCATAATAAAGAGTCCTGATCAACAGTGAACACTGAACATACAGGGAGGGGCAAACTGAGACAGCATGGATCTTCATCACAGCAACAAAGTGTGGACAGGTCACATGTTTGTGTCCACTGTTAGAGACACAGCAGTGTGAGCAGCTACAGAGTGCTGATCAACTCTGAACACTGACATCACTTCATCTTCACACTGTGTGTGTGCTCGGGACAGTCAAGATGGAGGCTGCTGCTCTGCTGCTCCCACTAAACACTTCCTGCTTTTACAGTTCAACACAAAACACTTCCTGCTTTTACAATTCAACACAAAACACTTCCTGCTTTTACAATTCAACACAAAACACTTCCTGCTTTTACAATTCAACACAAAACACTTCCTGCTTTTACAGTTCAAGACGGAGTTTTTAAAATCTATTTTAAACCACAGAAAGACTTTGAGGGAAAGACCAGAATCCCCCAAACTGTCTCTGTGTGTCAGTTTGTTCTCTGTGAATCATTCCAGAGAGATCAGTCATAAAACACTCTTGTGGTTTCGTTGTGAGTGAACTGACACACAGCCAGCGTGAAGCAGGAAGAGTTAATGTGCTGCTGCAGCTGAACATGCTGATCCTCACAGACACAGATGAGCAGTCATGATGAGATATAATATCAGTTAAAACATGTTTCCCTTCTATCAGCACCAACATGTTATTTATCTGAAGCTAAGACCTGTCTAGTGACCTTCAGCCTGCAGCTGGACTGTGACTTTGCGTGATGAGACATGCAAAGCCAAGTCAAATGTTGACAGATCAAACACTGACACTCCCATGCAGTCCACATAATAAAGTCTGCAGTATCATGAACAGAGACTTTAGAGACAGTGTGTGTGCTCGGGACAGTCAAGATGGAGGCTGCTGCTCTGCTGCTCCCGCTAAACACTTCCTGCTTTTACAATTCAACACTAAACACTTCCTGCTTTTACAGTTCAACACAAAACACTTCCTGCTTTTACAATTCAAGACGGAGTTTTTAAAATCTACTTTAAACCACAGAAAGACTTTGAGGGAAACACCAGAATCCTCAAACCGTCTCTGTTTCACTCTGTGAATCATCCCAGAGAGATCAGTCATAAAACACTCTTGTGGTGTCTTTGTGAGTGAACTGACACACAGCCAGCGTGAAGCAGGAGGAGTTAATGTGCTGCTGCAGCTGAACATGCTGACAGAGACTCAGAGGAAACAATCAGACCTGGTTTATATTAAACTGCAGGTTTAAAGTTTAAACCAGACTGTATTTCCGATCTTCTGCGTCGGTTATTTTTGAGCAGCTGCAGCTTTATCATCACATCATTTCTTGGTAACAGAAACGTTTCCGCCCTTCAGTGGAAACAGGAACTGAGAGAAGTGAGACAATGTGTTGTTGACATTCAAAATGAAGAACCGGAAAAACCCGCCTAGCCACATTTAAACAGGTCAGAACATGTTGTGTTCACTGTCACCACGAGACAAACCAGCACATGGTTTGAATACAAGAATACTTGTTGACTGTGATGTGATATAACAGAGTGAATCAGGAGCTGTTGTATATTATCTGTATATTCAAGTCACACAGCTCAGCTCTGTGATCTCAGATGAATAAATTCAGTGAATATAAAAGTATAAATGGAATCATCATCAATATACAACAAAATATACAAAACAAAAGAAATATTTAAAACAGTTTATGTCAAAGTGAAAACAGATTTCTACAAAGTTATTCATCAATATATAACATAAAACAAGTGAATGTGAAAGTATTGACCCCCTTTAAAGGTTCTGGCCTGGTTCAGCAGAGGTCCAGTTGGTGCCGGTCGTCTCACAGTGAACCTGAGCTCACCTGAGTGCAGTGAATGTGTCTCAGGTGACTGTAGTATAAACACACCTGTGTCTGAAGGTCCAGTCACTGTTCATCAGTATTCATGGTTAGAATGACACCATGAAGACAAACCAACACACAAAGGGTACTGAAAGTTCTGTTCTGCTGACTGGAGCTGGAGGGGACATGGACTTCACCTCATGAACGTAACGTTACAGAGAGGAGACAGAACTAGAGCCCGACCGATAAAGGATTTTTAAGGCCGATACTATATTAATATTTACAAATATTTAAATATAAAAATGCAGTGTCTCTCCAAAGCTGCCGTGTCAAATCCTCGGTCATTACTTCACAGCGCTCTGTAACTTCTTGATAGCTGAGGAGCTTTGATTGATGATAATATTTGGAGTTTGTTTTTAAAATCCTGAAACAAGGAGTCAGCTGCCTCAACGAAGGCCTCTTTTATCATCTTAGCACTTAACAAGTGGAACAAACAAAACAAAAGAATAAATGGAGCGCCTGTCAGTCCGCACGGAGGGAATAACACCGTCTGGAGGACCATCCAACATCACAGCGAGCCGGGAGAGACCACAGCAGCGGAGGAGAGCGACTAAGGAGCCCGGTGCTGAATAACCTCGAGGTTCTGGTGGAAGGAGGAGCAGCGGAGCAACGATGGACAGCCCACAGAGTGTTGAGTACGTTATGTTGGTTTGGAAAGTAAGCGTTGCTAGGCTAACAGCTGATAGGCGAGGCTAACAGCTGTTAGCATTGCTAGGCTAACAGCTGATCAGTGGAGTAAGGTGAGTCCAGTTGTTCAGGTGTGCAGCCTTTAGACTAAGTTAGTAGCACAGCACAGAGCATGTCGGGACAACTTGGCTTTCGTTTTTCAACAGAAAAAAACACTTCTTCTACGGATTGAGAAGTGACGATATTCACGCCAGCGTCCTCTCGCGTGATAGAGTGACTTACCCATAAAGATGCTTCGGTGTCGGCCTCAGCTCGCTTTTCAGAGGGAAGTCAGTGTCGTTCTTTTTAGGGACAGTTTGAAAGTGTCTCTCAACATTCCTCTTCTGCGGAATAGCGATGATAGTTTGACAGATCAGACAAGTACACATTTTTTTGTATTCCTTCTTTTGTTGATATCAATTGAAGCTGCTAACCAGGACACTTAGCTTGCTAGCGTAGCTTTTTTTTTATAGCTTTTGCGCATGCACGGCGACACTGATCTGACTGGCCGTCCTGTACGTCCATCAGGTGGCACAGACTCGCCCTCTGGTGGACGCCAACACTCATGACATGGTTGGAGGGTGTTTCGTCCGTTTTTCTATCGGTATCGGCCATTATAAATGCCGATACCGATAGTTTGGAAAATGCCTAATATCGGCCGATAATATCCGACGATAAATGGGTCGGGCTCTACAGAGAACCAGAACCAGAACCAGAGTCTCTGCTGAGTGCTGACTTCACTCAGAGCTTCACCTCAACTCAAAGTAGTGTTGACAGAAACTGTTCAATACTTATCGGTTCTTTTGTTGTTGATTCAGGAGAAAAACAAATGTTTCTACAAAAGTGTTGAATAGAAATTGTGTCTCATGAAGTTATTACATTTTAAAAAAATCTTTTTTAAAGCAGTCAAACTGTTGAACACAATCAAACATCCTCCTCTGCAGCTGAGAATCTCTGTGACTCAGACAGAAGTTTGAAGACTTCTTCACGTTATGTTTTGTCTCGTTCTCTGACTCTATGAAACAGTTACTGTGAGGAAACTGGTGGATTTCTCTGGTTTGAACTTATAATGTAAGAACACAAGTCAACACCATATAGAAGAAAGAATCAGGCAGGCAGAGTCTGAAACTCCTGACCAGCCCAGAGTTCAATGATTTACATCCACATTTGGGATTCAAATCACTGAGTCAGATGAGATATATGCAGAGTTTGTGGTTCGACATTCTGCTTTGGGACTTTGTGTCACAACGAAACCGAAAGATTTTAATGAAGACTGGAATGATTCATTTAATATGAAAGACTCTGTTGGGAATCAGGGGGTTTCTGACTAAAAGTTTGAAATTCAAGATGGATTTCAAGAATATGAACAAAGAAGTAAGTGTTTAGTAACAAAGAGTCTGTGAGGGAGGAGGAGCTTCATCCTGCTGCTGCTGCTGTGATCACATGATTCATGTTGACTCAGTCGTCGTCTTCATGTATAAACTCACATAATGTGAAGAGAATCAGCAGATGGTCCAGAGTTGAACTCTCACACAGCAGGAAACTGATCTGATCTCAGCTACAGGAAGTAAACACTTATGATGATGGTTGTTGTGTTGATGTAAACAGATACAGCAGTGAATCTACAGCAGCACAACGTCTCTGGAATCAGGTTGAATATGGATCTGAACATCAACAGAAGGTTTAAAATGAAAACAGCAGCAAGAAGAAAAGAGTAAGAAGCAGTCACAGAGTGTAACGTGATATCTACACACCCAGAGTTTAACATTCAACCTCCTTATATGGAGTCTGAACTGAATAACTGAAGCTGATTGGCTGCTGGCCAGTTTCCTTGTTTAGTGGCTGAGTTATTTTATCAGCATGTGAAGGCCTGAGAGCAGAAACACACAAACAGTGACAGTTAAAACAAGGTGTATTATTGTGAACACATGAGGCAATCAAGTGTTCAGACTCAGATAAAGTCCAGAGGACGACAGTTTGATCAGAGTCCTGATAAAGAGTCAAACAGTCTCATCGCCTCCAGTTTCAGTCCTATTAATAATTCAGAGTGGAACATCTGACTCTCAGATCACAGAGGAGGAGTTCAGCCTCTGAGTTGTTCCAACAAAGCAGACGTTCAACATTCTTCCCACAGCAGATGAATCATATCTTATTATATCTCAGATCTCAGGTCAGTCTGACAGACACAGTTAATAGATTCATGTTGAACCTCGTTTCTTCTGTATTGTCAGTCTGTTTCTCTGAACACTAAAAGCAGTCAGTCAGCAGCAGTCTGTGTGTTGAAACCTGATCCTGTTGCAGACTGTGGGGGAGGTGCTCAGTAACAACAGCTCACAGCGCTTTCAGACCACAAGCTCCACCTAAACACCATCTTGTTCTCTCTGATGACTGATCACAGGCTCACTGACGCCATGTTGAGCTCTGGGGAGTTTCCACTTCTCTGTAACTGACTGCAGTTTGCAAGAAATGAAAGCGAATCATTGATAAGCTTTCTTATTACTAACTGGGTCTGACTGCAGTTTGCAAGAAATGAAAGCGAATCATTGATAAGCTTTCTTATTACTAACTGGGTCTGACTGCAGTCCTAAAAGCTGGACGTTGTTAAAAAGTCATAAAGTAACTGATCTGAGACGTGTTTCTGATGTTGTAGAGAAGTCAGACTGGACTCTGTCTCTGAGGACAGGAGGACAGGTGTTAGCTGTTACCTGGCAGGTTACCTGGAGACTCAGGTGTGTTTCAACAGCTCAGATCATCCACAGCTTTAGTTATGGAACACAAACATGTTGTTTATGTGAATATCTGAGTTAAACTCCCATCAGCTGACAGAAAGCAGAAGCAGAGCGCTGAAAAAAGAGAAGTGACTGAAAACTCATGAACATGAAACATGTGACACAGACGGAGTTATTCAGAGCAACTGAAGACTGAGTGATTTATAAACATGTTGTTTTAATGAACCTTAATGAACTCAGTGTGATGAGACGTTCAGCTGACTGAATGTAACACATCAACCTGTTTTAATATAATTATTGTGTTGACCTGCAGGCTGTTATATGAAACTCTGTTGTGGTGTAACTGAGGGTGCGGCTGCACAGCAGATAAACCACTTCAACTTTCAGTTCTCCAGAAATGAAACTCACTGTGAGCTTCAGTCCTGCTCACTTTGTATAGATCTGCTGTAAAGGATCAAAGTATATTCAGCTCTTATAAGGTTTTCACTATTTTATAGTTATATAAAGATTTTGGAGCATCAATGTTTTGTCACAAAATACAGTTTGGTCACAATTAAACTACAATTAAATTAAAATTAAAATTTGGTGTCAACACGTTCTGGAATATTAATGTAAGAGGTATATTATATTATATTATATCAGATGATATTAGATTGTATTGGACTAAAGCCACTATAAGAAATAAATAATGAAAGTTCTGACTTTTTGTTTGATGCTTTATTATTCTTTGATTGCATGTGCAAAAACATTTTGAATACATTTCAAAAGAGAGAAACCGACTTATAAGCATGTGAACATGTAAACACAACAGGAGCTTCAGAACAAACAGCACCTGGTTCTGTTCTGTTTTCTGGTTCTGTTTCACATTATAAGGTGCGTCTGTTAGCATGAGATGCTATACATAGTTTATACAGAGAGTTTTCTGTTTGTTATTGAAGGTTTATGATATTATCATTATTATTTTTATATTTCTGTGAACTTCTGATACAAATTAAATAACAGTACCATTAATTGTGCCTCAGCTTCAACTTTGAACAGTTCTTCAGTAAAAGTGATTATTTCAGTGTGTCTGCTCACATCATGTGATTCTACTCAGCAGATAATAATAATAATATTCCTCTGAGACACTTTGACTTCACGTCTTTGTTTTAAGTTTTACATTCAGTTCAATCTACTCCTGGGTATAAAAAATATAAAATTATGTCTTGTTTACATCAGATGCATAAAACATTAAAAAAGTGCTGACACAAGCTGTTATATGAGTAAATTAAGCATCCTTAAGCTGTTCATGTTTCAGACCTCTTTACAGCTGATTTTCAGACTCTTTGTGGGCTTCATACATAATAACAACAATAATTATAATAATATCAATGGAGTCACATCTAGTCTGACCCTCCTCTGAGACCACTTTGTCATGGGGGACCCTACCAGGAGCTTCAGTGCTCCAGACAACACAGATCCCAGAGTCAACAGGTACACAAACCCCGTCACCTCGATAAGGTAGAGACTCATGAAGGGGAGCAGTACTGATACCAGATCATCCTGATGGAGAGACTCTAACACCTGATCTGTACCTGAACTCTCACCTACAGAGAGAATGAAAAAGGTGATAAACACATTCTGTAGAGAAGTCTGTGACATGTCAGCTGATCGGATCATATCAGAAGAATTATCACCTCCTGTTTCTTCAACAGCAGAAGGTTCTGGTTTCTTGTTTCTTTGTCTTTTAGATTTGCTGAAAAGAAAAAGTCCAACAAACCAGAAGACCAACTGCTGCTGCTCCGAATCCAACGTGGTGAGGAGCAGAGTTTCCAACCTTCATGTCTTGGTCGCTGGTCTGTCTGTCGCTGATGTTCTGGTCCTCTGGAGGTGACAGTGAACATCAGTCAGCACATGAGTGAACAGTGGATCAGCAGACACACACTGATCTACACACTTTGATCTACACACACAAACACTGATCTACACACACTGATCTACACACAGACACACGCTGATCTACGCACACTCACCTGTCACCTGCAGCTCGACTCTGCTGATTGGCTCAGAATCAATGACGGCTCTCTTCTTACGTCTTGAACCAGCTGTTAGAACTCGACACTCGTACGTACCGACATCTTCTCTCTTCACGTTCTTCAGGATCAGAGACACATTTCTAGTCTTCAGCTGATCGTCCACCAGATACACTCGATCTTTAAAGGGATCTGAGTGTCCATCTGTCCAAAACAGGATGTCCTTTGATGGCTTCGGGTCAGATCTGGTCCACTCAACAGCTGTGATGGTGACGTCACCAGGCTGACAAGGCAGAATTACATCCTGTCCAAGTTGCTCTGGTCCCACTTGTACCACCTCAGTCTCTATAAACCAATGAAACAGATGTAGAGAGGATGAGCTGTTAGGTTAGTGAAGGACAGCAGAGAACAGACAGGAACCCTGATATCACCTGGAGACATCCACTCATCACTCAGAACATCTGCTGACACTGTGAAACATGAAGCTGCTTCAACTTCCTCATGTGATGAACAGCAACATCCACTCAGCCAATCAGAGCGCAGCTTCAGTGACAGTGACATCATCTCTGACTCCTGCAGACGGACTGATACGAGCAGGTTCTACAGCTGAGACCTGATGAAGTGATGAGCTTCTTTCCTTTGTTAAATAAACTCTACACTTCTACTGACGGCTCTGATGATGTCATCACAGCTCAGTAACAGTTCTTCATGCTGATTGGACTGAATCACTGTCACACTCTGTTACTGTCACATTCAGCCAATCACAGCCCTGCAGATCAATACTGAAGAGGAGCAGCTCTGATGTCATCAGAGAAGTGACATCATCGATACATGAAACAAACAGAAACATGATTCAAATGTTCATCAGTTGTTAAAGAGTTCAGTATGCTGCCCTCTGCAGCTGAATCATACAGACCACGCAGCTGCAGCTCACTGCAGGACACACCTTCTTCCCCTCAACCCTTCATCATCCCTCCCTCTTTCTCTCCCTCCTTATTTAAGCAACAAGCCTTTCTCTTAACTACGCAGTCTGTTGTATGAGAGTCTGTCACTCTGTATTTGAAATACCAATAAAAAAATAGATAGAATACACAATTAATTAAAGTTATTATCATTATTTATTAGTCACTATTATATCAGAAAATCATAGTATCACAGTAAATAAAAGTAAATAAGTTATTTTATAACATTTTAACTATTTCATGAGAAACATTTCCCATATTTCAAAAATAAATTTTCCTCATTCAAAAATCTGAAATCAACTTAAAAACACATGAACACAGTATTTGTACAATTTCTCGAACAAGATTAATCTCTTCAAAAACAAAGATCGTCTTTACCTGAAGCTGCTTCAGACAGAAGGAAAAAGAGGAAGAGAAGTGGAGCCATTATTATGACGGCTGAGGGAGCTGAGTGGGATGATATCTGCCTCTCTCTGCTGCTGCTGCTGCTGCTGTTGCCTCTGTGTGAAGCTCTTCAGGGTGAACAGACGGTGTAGATGTTGATGACGTATGAAAACTAGTGGGAGGTCTCAGAGTTCAGACTAACAGGGAGGAGTCAAGTGTTCAGGAAGCAGCAGCAGAGTGACACAGGGAAAACATCATGACTGAAAGATTTAATCCTGTTTCTGTTTCCTTTTCTCATTGAGCCTATTATCATAGAAACACAACACAGTTTCACAGCAGCACAAGTTACATCATCTGATTTGATCCTGCAGTGAATCAACAAGAGAACAGCAGCACAAGATCTGACAGAGTCACAGCCCAGAGTGGAACAGGTCCAAGGTCATGGACATGAACAGGTACGGGCTATTGTTGCCTGGGCAACAGCCCGTTTGCCCTTAGCAGCTGAGCTGCCCCTCTGGAGAGAGTGCCTTTTTTTGCTGTTGTGTCTACATCAATACAATAAGCCTATAACTGGTAAAGTAGAAGTGTTAAAACAAATTAAATCGCCATATAATTCAAACTTTTTTTTTCTGTAATCAAAAAGTTATTTTGACAACGTCAGCGATGCCCTCTGGCCCTCGTCACGTGACTTTAATCTGACACACTAAACACTGCGGCTGCGCGGTACAGTTTGTAGGTGTACGAGAGGAAAAGTTTGTCTGTCAGGTAAGTTTTAGAAGTTATGGAGATCACAAATGCTCTGTGAATAATTCAAAAGAGTATCCACCTGTCCTCGAATAATGTGCAGTTCTTAACGTTTGCCTCACGTCATGCTTATTAACATTAGCCTATATGCTAGTAACATGAACCAAAAGAAGCTAATAACATCGGGAGCGTGAATGGTGTTTTGAGCCCCCAATGAAGGTTAGGGTAAGAGGCTCGGGAATACAATAATTTAATGCGTCTCCTCACTAAGGAAGAAATGTGTGAACTGCTGTATCTCAATTCAGGGTCTGCACACTTCGAGTGCACATTTGAAGTGCGATTACGTCACAATGCCGCGGGGAAGGGTGTCCCAATTCAAAGTGTTGCACCGCTACCACAGTTCATGGTCTCACATATCCCAAGATTCATCGCGCCCCTAAAGAGAAGAAATAAATAACTCAATAATGGCGACCTAAAGTGGAGATCTTGCATTTATATGTAAGTATTATACGCGGTTTTTACTCCTTTGAACATCCAAGATATGTTAAACTTCAAGGGACATTAAAACCTCAAAATGTCAGTTTTTTTTTTTTTCTGTTTATTTAACAGGGACAATACATACAACATTGCCACAGAAAATTGGGAAAATGTGATGCATATAAGACATCTGGCTTCAGCTAATTTGCAGTCTTTGTCCCTGGTCAGGCTTTAGAATAAAATACGTTGGTAATCAGCTTGATGCCTTTGGAAGTAAAGCCTTAAAAGCTTCACTTTCAAACGTTAGACGTTCAGAGGTTGACTTATATCTTATAAGACCATTTAATGAACAAGTAAAAAGTAGCTGCAGGTTTGAATGATGATGTGGAAACTGAATTATATTTGTTTCACCCATGCAAGTTAATAAAATATGCTGACGTGACTGATTTCCCCTGCCTCAGGATCGCAGATATCCAGGGACAGCAGAGGGTCAGTGGGAGGCCCAGAGCTGCTACTGGGTCCTGGTTTGTCCTCATGGATGAGGTCTTAGAACAGAGGCCTTCCACTGCCCCCCTGTCCTAACTGCCTCCATCCCTGAGGACACACCAGGGCCGAGTGACCAGGAGGAGGAGGATGAAGATGATGATGAGGAGGAGGAGGAGGAGGAGGGAGGATGAAGACGATGAGGAGGAAGAGGAAGAGGAGGAGGAGGATGAAGACGATGAGGAGGATGAAGGAGGACATGAGGCTGCAGAGAGGATGGAGAGGTTCTTCTCTGCTCCAGAGGACAATCCTCACATTATAGCTGTTGTTATTTAGTCAATTTATAGAGTTCTTTTTAAATTATTTGTTCATAATTGTTCATTTTATATAATTCATGAAATAAAATATTGTTCTATTGTTGCACGTTGTCTATTCCATTCAGTATTTACAGCTTAAGTACAATTTATAACAGCAAACAGCATCAAGTGCTTCTTTTCAGGAACAACAACAGATTGAATGTTTTCTTTTATTATTAAGGTCTAAACATTTACAACTATTAACAAAATTACAGCACAACTTTACTTATATAGCAAATTTCATACAGTATGCGTAGACTCAATGTGCAATGTGCATAATACATCATTACAACAAACAAAACTATCTACCAAACACTTTAAATATGAATAATGCCTTTAAAATTAAAATAAAACCATATGTGGCGATCAACAGTTTGTGTCAGCATTAATGTAATGTATCGGTATGTTAATGACCTCAAACTGGTAGCTAGCTAATAATGATAATAGAGCTCAACAGTCACCGCCCATTCAGTCTCTCTCAACATAAATAAAGAGTTTTAAGCCTGGAACCAAGCCAATAAAGTACCAGATGAATCAGGACCATGAAACATTTAACTGGGTGCAAAAAAAATGTTGGAAACTGAGAAAAAAGCAAAGGTACAAGACTTTGTACATAATTATCTTCAGAGTAAAGGAACTACTCATCCCATAATCCACTGCGAATGTAACAGCGACGTCTCAAATCAAATCAAATCATATCAAATCAGTTTATTCATACAGCCCAAAATCACAATCACATTGTCTCAATGGGCTTTACAGTCTGTACAGTGAGCAACATCCTCTGTCCTTAGACCCTCGATTCGAGTGAGGAAAAACTTCACATGTTGATGGAAAAAAAACCTTTTAACAGGGTAAAAAAAACAATGGAAGAAACCTCAGGAAGAGCCACAGAGGAGGGATCCCTCTTCCAGGACGGACAGACATGCAATAGATGTTGCGTGTACAGAAAAGAGCAGCAATCACAGATTACAAGTTACATCAACAGAAAGTCTAATACAAGTTATATGTAAATTGAGTGGACCAGGAGACGACCGAGCAGGACGAGGTATCACCAAGTGCTGCCCAAGCCAGACGACCTCCTGTCCACCATGATGACCTGGAAAAGAGCAGGCCACACAGGAGAATTAGTGAAGGACAGAGAGAGGCATCAAGATTTACAGGAATGTAGATATCAGGAGGTGGTGAAGCAGAGGAGAGCAGGGATCCAGCAGAGCCCAGGGTGTGACGGTCCGGGTCAGTCAGTATTTCAAGGCAGCAGGAGCCTGGAAACGGTAGATTGTCCCAGGAGGCCGTGGTCCATCAGTCTCTGATTGGTGGTGCTCGCTGTTACCATGGAAATGTTTACCGAACCTGCAAATTTCATGTTCTGGTGAACCCTTTCATCACTCTTCTCCTCATCTCTGAAGAAACGCAGCAGGTCAGAGAGTGAAATCATGGCAGCTCTGTGGGAAACAATCGTAGAGTCCAGTGGTAGCAGTTACGAGCTAACATGAAATTCGCGGGTTTGGTAAACATTTCCATGGTAACAGAGAGCTCCACCAATCAGAGACGTCGCTGTTACACTTTAGTTACACTGAACTCATTTAGCTAATTGTGCAGTCTGTTGTCAATACCTTAAACTTGTGTTTACCAGTATGGATGACATGTGCATTAGAGTGCAGAATGTGTTTTGAGAATGAGAATGTGTTTAGAGTTCTGCTGAAAAGTCTAAGTGAGATCTGCATATTGTGTTTTACCATGTGAAATGGTTTAAGGTATTGACAGCAGACTGCACAATTAGCTAAATGAGTTCAGGCAACTGCAAACTTTGTTCAGCCACTGGGTTTTAGTGTTTTAGCAACTGAGAAAAACTGTAAAAATGTACTTCTCCCTGAGAACTATATGTTTTGAACAACGTGTTTTGCTGGTCTCCCCGCTAAGGGCGAGTCCTTGAAGTGTGCAGACCCTGAATTGTGACACAGCAAATGTGTGTGTCTGTGTGTGTGTGTGTGTGTTGGGGCGGGGAGTGCCTTCCATGCAGCGCTGGCTTCAAGTCTGCGTTTGGGGCACAAAACACCATCGAGCTACCGGGAGACACGGTGGTGGATTTTCACTTCGTCCGACAGAATAAAACAATGAATCTGCTCCTTTAAATGTGATGTGATGGAGTATATCCAGTGTCGGGGAGTCGCTAAACTACTAGCTTAAACACATTTTGCAGTTGTTTCAAAACTGATGACACAACAGGCCCCTTTTTGTATTTCCTTATTTAGACATTCATTGTTTTAATTTGTTATTTATCAACAAAAGTTATTTAATTTTTAGATTTTATTTTATTTATGTGAGGAAAGAAATTGCACTCATAGTTTAATTGAATGAACTGGCAATTTCATTTGCTATAATTTTATATCATGTGATTATTGTCAGTTTGTCAGCAGTTTGAAGCCCAGTGTGGAACAGGTCCAAAGTACTCACAGTAGCAAGACAACATTGTTCAGCTGAGCTTCAGTGTGAATGATACAGATCTGGACTGAGGGTAACTAGGACTAGTAGAGGTGCAGTGTCACAGACTGAATAACACACTCAGCTTCACACTGTGTCATCATATCAATCATTCACAGTGAACAGGGCCCCCTGCTGGACTCACTGTGACACTGGTTCTGGTCTCTGTTTACCTCCATCAGCTGTCTGGAGCTAAGTACACACCGTGCATGTGCAGACATGAAACAGCTAAACAACCAACACACACATCTGAACACTGAGACCAGACTTCTAATACATAATGTAACAGGAACATGGCAAGAGTCCTGATGAACACTGGACCTGAACCCTGGACCTGATAATAACAACATGTAGGCTGCTCACCATTACAACAACATGCCATCAATAATTATATTATTATTCATATCAACATTCAGTTAAGATGAAAACTAACTAATTGACAGAAGTCAGATAAAAGTCCATCAGAGAAGCTCCTGGGCTCAGTGATCCCTTCTGGTACCGTCTGACCCAGACTTCTCCCTGTGGACCAGCTGGAGGGGACCTGGATCTATGGAGTCCTATTGGCTGCTGACTGAAGAGGAGCCAGTACGTCACATGATGTAGGCAGAGACACGGACCCGCCCAGCAGAGAGAAGTTCTGACTCCATCAGACTGTTTGGTGCTGTTAATAACATAAATCATATCTCACAGATACACGATGATTATGAGCTGATTTTAGAGTCTCAATACAGTGATTTCACTGTATATAAACTATATATATTTAATATATAATATATATTTAACAGACATCAGTTCTGTACTGTCTATAATATATAATAAATATATATAATAAATAATATATATTTAAAAACAGTTCTGTCTGACCCTGTTGTTTCTCTGTATGTACAAACACACTGAACAACAGAAAAGTGACTTCCTGCTAAGTGTGTGACAGAAACACTGACAGTCAGCAAAGAGGAAGGAGGAGGGTCGACTTGGTCTGACTGCTACATGCTGCTGAGTTCAGATGACCAGGACTCAACATGGAGGAATCATGTCTGCTGTGGCTGCTCGGTGAGTAAAACAC
>CAEMYA010001860.1:0-12372 GCA_903131615.1 Diplodus sargus | reverse complement strand
CTAATAATCATTTGAAAAACAATAGGGACCTCGCAGGTCGAGACCTGCTCGGGCCCTAATAATTAAAGCTGCAAGCAGCGTTGAACGGGCTCTCGCAGTCCGCGCGTGTCGGGGCATGCTGCCATCCAAGTGCCCTGCGGCTGAAGCGCTATTGCTTGGTCATTGTTTACGTTGGTGGCAACTGCCTGCTGTTGACCAGTTGTATTGAGGAAATGCTTTTATAATCAGGGCAGCAATTCCATGCAGGCATGCAAACAAATAGTGAATGCTGAGAAAGCACACAGTCTTTTACTGCGCTGCTGTGTCTTTGATACTGGACAAAAATAATGACACAATATACAGTGCTACTTTTTGGATATCACAATTGATCTATTGATATTCATGTATGTTTTGTTTGTTTGTACTTGTTGTACATTTATTGGCTATATTTGATGCATGTTAGAGGTTACAGCCAACACATGTACATGCTACTACACAATCCACATATACTAACCGGACAGAATATGATCAACTTCAACTAACAAGTAAGTGCAATAACATAGAAAACCTGAAGCATGTAAAGGAACTTTGGATGGCATAAATGATTTAGCTAAGCACTACATTAGGAAATGTATTCAGCTAACATGAGTGTTTGAAGGTATATTGCTGTTACTGTGGTGATAAATTAGTGTTAAATATTGAATCTGGGTACACAATGACAACATTTTGACATGTGAATGTGACATCTGTCTACCATATTGTGAACTATGAATTTTATTTAACTTTAATTATGGACAAGTGACTCCATTATATAAGAATCAGAAATAAATTATTCATCCCAGAGTTTAAATTGCTTGTGTTACACCTGCTACCAGTCAAGGGTGAAAATGTGCAGAAAATTCATATAATATAACTAAATTATGCATATTTATAATAGAAGCCTAAAATAACTTCATTTGTTTTCATCATGATAATGTTATGTCATGGAATACATCACTTTACTGATAAAAGAGAAGGAAGCAGGTTCACTGGCAGTTGTAGTTAATTATCTTGATTTGCAGAGTTAGTCAAATTTTGTCTCCATTATTGTACAATTAGTCTTTAGATAAAAAAAAAAAAATCAGTGTTGTTGTAAAAAGGATTAATCACAATCAGCCAATTGTCAATGTTGCTGCTTTTTACTCACACAGATGTCATGTTTACATATTAGAATATGGTTATTGTTAACACAGCTTCAATAATGAACTGTCATTTATCATCAGAGCAACAGCGTTACATTGACTGGAAGCTAGCTGATAGCACTTTGTATGATTCTTCTTTATACAGTTAACCGCACTGACTTGTGTAATTGCAGCTGTTTTTGAATGTATTTCGAATCACGTGCTTTTGTTTTGAAATGAGATAAACCGGAAGCTGTGTATGTTAGCTCCGTGAGCTTCACTGCGAGACTGAATACTACCCGTTAATCGTTTATGTTGAAGAATCGTATTTTTAACTGTGAAGATTGCCTCTAGGGGATGCCGTTGGTTGAGAAGCTGGCTACAGTATACAATATTCTTGTATGTATACTTTATTGGCAATAGTTACAGTGCTAAGCAATGCTACTGCAATAGCTGATGTTGTCTTTTATTTTATTATCATTTATTTTTTTACCAGAGCATTGATTTCTACACGTGTATGCAAACATTGTGTACGCACTTGCTAGAAGGCAGCTTCATAAACACTTCATGGTTGGGGTGGTTAACGTCTGTCATGAAGTTGCTGGTTATCAAACATACATTGGCTGGTTAGATAGCCTACTTACAGTATCCGACAGCAGCGAATCCCCATTAGTTCTGCATGTTTCACGATGCCGAACTTGGCAGGGGAGTTTGGGCACGCCATATCTATATTTAAACTGTGGAAATATGCAACCAATTCAGATTTACATATCAATCAATCACATTACTAACAACACATATGACGTGTAACATGCACTTGTATGCATTAATCCACCAGTAGCTTTAGCAGGTTGTTGGTAACGTTAGGTACAGAAAATAATGTTTGAATAGTAAAACCACTAGCCTGACATAATCGATATGGTTGGGTTGTTGTTTATGTTAAATATGCTGACATTAGGTGTGTTGTTACAGGTGAAAGCCACATCAGCAACCTACCTGTTAGATAAATTCGGGAAAATGTTTTTCTGTTAGCAATAGTCGGGACTTGTAATAGTAACATTGCGAAATGTCATGAGGCATTCAGGGACTTCAGGTGTATAGAAATGACGTGGGCTCGCTGCTTCCCTGCGTTAAAATGTACCTGAATTCCCTGAATGCGTAATGACATCTGTCGCGATTTCCCATGTTACACCTGTGCAATACTAGCGGAGACCGCCAGAATCTCAAGTTATTCGCATGAGGTAGGTTGTGCATTTGCCATTCACCTGTACCAACGCATTTAATAGCATTATATAACACGTCAACAAGAAGCATAGCCATTGCTGTTACCGACAGATGTCAAGCTAGTTGATTTAGTATTCAGACATTGTTTTGAAAGTGTGTATGGATGGTCTAAGTAATTGCGGGTTAGGTCGTTAA
Source organism: Diplodus sargus (assembly GCA_903131615.1). Taxonomy (NCBI): domain Eukaryota; kingdom Metazoa; phylum Chordata; class Actinopteri; order Spariformes; family Sparidae; genus Diplodus; species Diplodus sargus. The sequence goes on along the minus strand of CAEMYA010001860.1, from coordinate 9,814 downwards.
CTATGTAGCCTTAGCTAAAGCATGCTAACGCTACTGTTGGATGATAAATGGAAAAATTGCATGTTACAAGTAATGTCAAAACGTGTGTGGTTATTGCTGTGACTGACTGATATTTAAATCTGAATTGGTTGTGTATTTCTATACTGTAAATGTAGACATGGCATTCCCAGAGTCACCTTCAAAATTGACTTGCGTGGACGACCCTGAAGCCACGCAGTATCAAAAGGAAGTGCAGTTGATGTCTGTAAGTATTGAATCAGGCGTTGCATGTTGATTGCCACTAGGGTTATGACAGACGTCATGAAAAATGACAGTTAAACATTGGAGCTGTGTTTACAATAACCAGATGTCTGAAGGTTGTCATTATATACCCAGATTCTATATTTAAGTCATTTATCATCAGATTAACAGCGTTAGATACATTAGTAGCTATAAACAGTAATTTAAACATTAGAAAAATACGTATGTGGGTTTGAGTGCCTATGTGTATAGTAGAAATATAAGGAACAGGTAATGTTTATTTATGCCGGTGAAATGTTTGTATGTTGTGTGTATGTTGCAGTATCAATGCTTGGATGAGGCTGTCCCGCGGGCAAAGCTTTTTAGACAAAGCCTGCAAGTGGGTGAGATGGGGATGAAGCTGGTGGACCGGCTTGTGAGGCAAAATCGTGCCTTCAAGCAGCAGGCGGCATGGTCCGCGAAGCGGGCTGAAACAAGAGATAAAGCCATCCAGCAGTTGAAGGCTGATAATGCCAAACTTAAAGAACAGTTGATGGCAGCTCGATGTGGTAAGTTCAGTTACTGTGAGTCAGCAGTATATGTATATGAAAAGTCAGGGTTTGTACGGCTGCTTTAAATCTGTGAAAGTGCTCGAATTTCAATGTTGTGTTTTCAAGGTCTGAGAAGTGCTTGGATTTAAGTGTAAATGCTTGAAAGTGCTTGACTTTATAACTCTGTCTTTAATAAAGTTGGGATCAGACTGGATAGTTTGTGTACATGCAGAAATAAAATCAGTAAGAGAATTGAGAGATTTGTTCCATGGGAGAGACTGTGCTCTCCAGTCACATGACATGTAAGTTTAGACTTTTTGAGTAAGTTAGGCCAGCGCTGCACATTAAAACTTTGTTTATGATAACTGCTAGCATTAGCTAAATTAGTGGTTTTACACAGGAAATTAGATCAAATGTTGTCAAAGTTAACGTGTTAACTCAGACTGAAAAAAACATACGCATTGACGCATGTAATTAATATGAAAACCATAAATAATAATTAACGCAGCATTAATCAAATTATGTTACGTCATTAAGTTATTGCCTGACTGTGTCTGCTGTCTGTGGCCTGTGTGTGTATCGTCACACATGCAGTTGGTAGGAATAGAGAAGGATGGCTGAGGAGAAGGTGGAATTTGATGCAACTTGGACTGATGACATGTTCAATATTAATAAGCTTTGATGAATAAGCCAACAGCGCTCTTTGCAGTACAGAGCATCTTTCCTGCTGCTGACAGGCTGTCAGGAGACAAGTGACTCACACCAGTTGATTAACGACAGAGTTGGAAACGTGACTTTTCAGTTTGTCTCTGTAACGTCACATCAGGCATTGACATCTGTAATAGCTTTAAGTGTGCCAATAGTTCTTACAGATAGGTTAGACATTTTGAAACATAAAAATGTATGTCCAAAAACAAAAGTACAGGGTGCTTTCAGGTCTGTCTTTGTGCAAGTTTGCTTAAAGAAGGCATACCTTTTTTTGGATAAAATTTTGTGTCCTCCTTGAATTTATAAACCTTTTGCTTTGATGAAACATAATTTTAGATGTTTAAGCATAATTCAATCTACATAATTGTGATAAAAACTGAATGAAAAATAAACATGAGTGTATATATATTCCTGTGCATATGTATTTTACACTCGCAATAAGGTGTTGGAAAAATTAGAAAATTACTGTTTAAAGTGCTTGAATTTTACCCAGAAAAATGTGTAGGAATCCTGTAATTGAGTGTGAGAAAAAGTCAAATAGTTCACCTAACACTATGATTGTGTGTATTTGCAGAGGTCACTGATGCAGAAATGCTACAGGTGGTAATGGAGGTAGAGAAGGGTAAGTTGTAAATGTTGTGGTTTGTTACATTCACGGTTTGCCTTTATATGTGAGTGTAATAGAATTGTTATAATGTGTTTTCCTGTGTTGTTTATGTTATTTGTTGTAGGAGTGGTGGAGGTGTTGGAGGAGGTTAAGTTGTAAATGTGGTAGTTTAGACTTGAGATTTTTATTTATCTCACATCAGGGAAATTAACTTGTCACAGTAGCAGGTAGACACACATATAGATTTATAAATTTAAATAAACTGTCAGAATATTGGCTTGTTGAGGTTGGATGCATATATAAATAGTGTTTAAATGCAGTATTTTAAAATAAACAGAGTCAGTGTATGAATATGAATATGTACAAAAAAGAAAACAGTATCATTGCACAGAATAATTGCACAAGATGGCGGAGGTAGAAGTGTAAGTAGTGCAAGATAAGTAGTTGCTTATGGTGTTATGTTAAGTGTTATAGGTGTTGAACAGTCTGACAGCAGTTGGAATGAATGACCTGCAGTAGAGTTTGTTTTTACACCGTGGATGAAGCAGTCTGTTGCTGAAGGAGCTGCTTAAGGCCCCCACAGTCTCATGTAGTGGGTGAGAGGGGTTGTCCATAATTGATGTCAGCTTAGCTAACATCCTCCTCTCACCCACCTTATTAATGTTGTCCAGAGGATAGTCCAAGACTGAAACAGCTGTTTTCACCAGCTTATTTAGTCTCTTGTTGTCCGTCTTTGAGCTTTCACAGCTCAGAGAGGGACAGGAAGAGAGGCAAAAGACTATAATGAGATTCTTTGTTTCATTCAAGCTTTGCCTTTATATGTGAGTGTAATTGAAGTAATAATTTATTTGCTTGTGTTGTTTATGTCATTTGCTGTAGGAGGAGAAGGTGTGGTGGCAGGAGGAGGAGAAGATGTGGCAGGAGTCTGAGGAGTTTGTGTTTGTTTTGTTATTTGTCTTCGTTTAATAAATGTTGTTTACATACGTGTTTGTCTCCTTGTGTATACAACTTCTATGGTGATTAGGGTGTTAGGAATTGTCATAAGTGTTCACACACAAAACAGTGGTAATATTACCATATTGGGTAAAGAAAAGAATAGCATTCCAGAGGTGTTAGTGTTAGCCATTAGTTATTTGTGTTTCTGAAAGAAGGAAATTAATTTTTCTGATGTTGTAATGTTGCATATGAGAGGTGGTTTGTTTTATAATGACAAAGTTAAATTATTAGTATGTACAACTATTTTCGTATATTGGTTAAAATAGTCATTATGATTTGAGTGTAGAATAAGATACACATCTATTATGAAAAAAATCCACTGTCTGTGGTTGCAGCCAGTGTGTCTTGGTTTGAAAGAATTTGCCACTCAAATCAACAGAACCAATCAGAGTCAAGGTGAGTGTCTGAGAAGTGTCAATGATGGCTGTGTATACACGGTTGGTAGCCCCCTCCTCTGTGCAGTGTATGTCAGGTAGTGCTACTCCCCCGTGCAGTGCATCCTCTCATCAGTACTGTTTGGCGGCACGGTGGTTGGTGACAACTGCTTTATATAATGTCGGTACATGACATTTGCAGGTTGTTTTTTTTCACATCATACTCTACAACATCACATATAATTGAAGGGTGATTTCTAGCAATACATAGTGGACACAGGAAGAGTTAGTTAGTCCTAAAACTTGCATGCCATTTTCATGACATTTACAGGATTCATAGGTGTCATTGATTCAGCCAAAAGTCACAGGAGACATCTAGTTGTTTGCTCTCTAATGATGCCAAAGTCTTTTCATCCCTGCTTGCAGCTGTAATTTGTCCTCTGATTTTGTCAAGATCTTATGATATCCTCCACACTAGCCATCTGAACATATCAAATTGCTGATAACCACGTTCACTGAATTTTGAGTTGGCTAATCAACTTCGTAACAACTGTGGTATTCCTGATGAAAATTGACTGGCATAAGAAATTAATGGGTAATACTAGATTATGTTCATTCATTACATAGAAAATATCGCCATGCACACACACACACACACATAGATTTCCCCACGTTAAACATACATTTCAGTGTCATTTGTGGTAATCTGTGACTTTTCTCACGCCTATGTGACCACCTGGTAGCCACACTCTCCGGAGTGTGATTTTTCCCAGCTTTCTAAACCGATTTGAATGCATCACCAAATGACGTTGCCAAAACAGACGTCACGTCACAAATCCACTGTCAAACCTGTCCATCTTCATCGCTTTTAACTTGACCGACGACCCAAACAATAAAAAACAACGTGACAAAAGTGACGGGGTGAATAACCTAGACGTCTCCCTGTTGCAGGCTGATACACGTGTGGATGTACTGCTGTTTAAACGTATTATAACATGTTAGCGTTACCAACCGGCGGCTGGCAATGACACCTGATCGCTGTATTAGCCGGAGTTACGTCAGTCTCGGTCCCTGTCTGTAGTAAGTGGTGTTGATTTAATAGTTTATTTTAATGTAGCTCAAATTCGCATTATTGCCGGCATGAATACTGTTTATGTGAGAGATAAAAGCCAGCAAATAATTTACTTGCAAATTACTGTATTTTGACAATGTGTGTGTTGCCTTCCGGTAGTATAGGACTCTACCATTAAGTTAATGTAGTGGGGATAGGCTGCATGGAGCATTTCAGCATCCACTAAAAATACACACAACAAGTGTTTATTTCACAGATTTATAAGTGCTAAATTATTTGTTTAATCCCCCTTAGTAATAATTAGTAATAAGTAATGAAAAATTTTTCTTCTTATCACAGTCTCAACCAAGAACATACACCGCAGCCAGCCGGTTGACGTTGCTGCGCTGTGATTGGTTGGCTGGTTGCATGTCACCTGTTAGCCTATAAAAGAACGCTGAACCCAGTTAACGATCCCTATAGCAAAAACCTTTGGAGACGAAAGTCCTATCTGGAGTTTGCTAAAGTCCCCACCGAGACAGCGAGAGAGACAGAGAGAATATACACACATACATACACACATACATACAAACAGATACTGACATACATTCCCACACATTTCGGATTAAGACAGCAGCATTGTTTTCTTCATCCGGAGTTTGGACTTGCTCAATACGGTGAGTGAGTTTTGAATTTACAAGGCGTTAGCATAAGACTTAGCTGCAAACTTTAGTAAGATAAGTTGTGTGTGTAAGTTATGTTTTGTGAATGAGTGTCATGCTGTTATTTTTGTTTGTTTTTAACACCGTTGGTTCTCTGTGAAGTCGCCCTGTTTGACTGTCTATGATTGTGCTGCTGAAGAGAGAGCTAGTTAGCAGACAGTATTAGCATTGCTCTGTAGCAGAAACCTTCGGGGTTTTGTTCTAACCGAGTTAATAGTGAATGACTCTTCTGCTGTTATGGTATGTGTCATCGATGCTGGCTTATCTGTAACGTTAGTCTTAGGAGAGCTGGTTGGCTGTTAGCATAGGTTATGTTTGGTAGCACATGCCTTTGGTTTGTTTGCTAAATCAGCTATAAGCTACTAGCAACGCAAGTCTTTAGACAGTATTCATTTTATTTAATATCGAAATAAATTCCAAGTATCTTAACGCCACACTGGTAAAGATTTCCGTTACTACGCTGCGATTTGCGCAAGTATATTTTGAATTTCGCGGTCGCGCTGTGCTTGTCGGGATGAACTTTCAACTGAGGGGCGTCCTGCGCTGTGATTGGTTGGAGTAGGTTTTTGAACTTCGCGGGCGATGTTGCGCTTCAGTGCAGGACAGAGAAAAAGAGAAACGTATAGAGTAAACAGAAAGAAGCAAGTTATTGAGTTCACCATGCACTCTACTCCTAATTTAGCAATATGATCAAACTGTAGAACCAGCTGTAAACATGTCTTCAGTAATATCCGTATTCATATAGCTATGTAGTCATTCTATGATTAGGAGATTTCATTTCAACCAAAAAGTCAAAATATCAGTAATTATTTTCGATAAATCAACTACATTTTCCCATAGTATACAATGTTAATTCGCCAAATGTATGAATTGGAAAGGTTAAGCTCAAATAACTTTTTTAATGTTAATGAAAATAAACATTTGATTCATTATTTTGTCAAGTGTGTTATGGACAAATGTTGTGTCATATAAAACATAATGTTATGAAATGCTACACAATTAATGACACACTTTTTTTGAAAAGTGTTTGAGTCTATTCACCAGCGGTTTTGAGGCTATCAGTCAAACTTATTTAAAAATTTGAATTTGGAGCTTTATGATGGATATTCTGCGAGATGCTATGATGATGCATGAACGTTTTTTCAACATAAATCCACATTACACTGAAATAAAAGCTATTCATCATACAAAGAACACTTGTAACATAGTTGAGAGGAGTAACACAGTTTACAGGACAGGAGAACAAGAGAAACCTTTTGTTGATTAAAAAAAAAAAATTTAATAATTTAATTTCATACTGTGTTACAGTGAATGGTTATCACAGTTGAAAGGTAACACAGGTGACATTTCAGCCATTTTAGGGACTTGTGCTCACAGCAGACTTCAGACCTGTCACCGTACTTTGATCAATTCGTGGTTTTATACACTTTATCTGCATATTTGTAACATCTAATGCAAGTTCACGTGAACATGTTGATAATACAGTTGACAACTGATTGATCTACTCTATGTGCATACCATATTATTGATAGTAATTTTGAAGAGGAGAAGTACAGACTCACCACACAGTCTTCACATTGCCCTCCATAAATGAAATGACATCAAGTGATGTCACCAGGGTCTCTATTCATGAATTTGAGCATTGATAACATTGTTTGTACACCCAGAATTTACAAAAAGAGAGTTTGAACAACTGACATTAGCAGTAGCTTCTTCCTCTAGCTGTCGTCAGTTCAGCCCAGACGTACTCGGGTATCGAAATGTCTGGGTAGAGTGTATGTGGTTCACTTGAGCTATGTGTAGAGACCATGGTGATACTATGAGTAAAGTTTCATGTTGTGTTGACCCTTCTTAGTGTTTTAAAAATAGCAGTTTTAATGCTAGTGTAAAAGTGCCCCATGCACTCCCATTGAAAATGAGTTTGAGCGAAAATACGGTCAATCTTAAAAGTGCCTCTTTTGTCATTATTATACCTTTTACACGAAGGTTTGACTCATATACTTTAACAAAAAAAGCCTAGGTTGCATTTTGGTGAGACTTTCACTTCAAGTAACAATCTTAATTCTTCTTCCCCCATCACTGCTTGCTTGTTAAGATGTATTTTGTCCACTTATTGCAGTCTAAAGATGAGTTGTAATGTCAATATTAATTAATTGTTTAAATGTTATTAGATGCCACGGGGCAAGTCTTTTCGTCGTTCGGAGGCAGCCAAAAAACGTCTGGCAGAATGGCGAAAGGTTGATGTGGAACCGCAGCAGCCTCCCAATGCCTCTGTCTCACGTATGTAAATCTTTTCCTTAGATGTTTACACTATACATATTTTCCTAGTGGCAAGGTGTGTTGTTTTTACATGATTTTCAATGATGATTTGAAAGGCTTCATTAAGTATATGTATCTTGTTGTTGTTTTTTTCTGTTTATCAATAGAGTCCGGCACCTGTAAGCGCCATGCTGTGAAACGATGGTCAAAGTCGCTGACAGGCCGTCAGCACAAGCTGGTCTTGCCGTGCGAATCACCTGACAAGAAGGTAACGTAATAATAAAAGATAACAATAAAAGTATAAAAGGGTTTATTAGTGATTTTCATTCTACAACAAACTAATCTTTTTTTTCCAGTTTGTTCTTGTTGTCGGTGATTCCCATCTACGCGCTATCGTAGATGGCTTCATCCCGATGCCAGAGGGCTCACTCTCCTTTGGCTTCATGTCCACACCCGGGGCCTGTGCGATGGAGCTGAGGACCGAGTTGCTACATGCTGCTGTTCCTCGGACTCCTGACGCAGTCCTGGTCATTGCACCTAGCAATAACCTGACATCCAGCAGGACCATCGACGAGGCTGGGGCAGACTTTGCTAAGCTCCTGCTCAGTGCCTGCTCGCGATGGCCTAACGTAGGTTTATTTTCTTTTGTGTGTGTATATATACTGATATATTATCTGTTGCAGAATAATGTATATTTATATCATTAGTTATGGCATTATCAGAACATTTTTATTCTGTTATTAACAACCACTTTACTCTACAGGTGTGTGTCACGGACTTTGCACCCCGTTTGACTGTTGAAGTCGAACAGCAAGAGTTGCTGCGTCAACAGTTCCGCCGTGTGGCAGCACGTATGGGTAAGTTTTAAGAATACCATAGTTTAAATATAGTTCATGTATAATGGATGATATGTTTTTAGGCAGACTGTTTGAATGAATAATATAATTTCCATAATCATTATGGTTGTTATCTAAAACTTTAAATGAAATGCATAGAGATGTTAGTATAATGGATGATTTGTCTTTTTTAGGTGTCAGGTACTTCCCCTTTGGTGAGCATTTCCCCATGGACCGGCTTGAGCTGTGGAGCAGAGATGGTGTAAGTAGAATATATAGCCTCGTCTACACTTTCTCTGTAGTTGAATGATACGTTTATTGCAGATATCGTTTAATCTGTTTCATTTTCATTATTTTTGCAGGTTCACCTCAGTGATAGTGACGGCATGCCCATTTTTGCTGGGCTGCTGTGGAGTGTTGCATACGAATTCCTGCATCCTCCGACACCAAAGTCTCAGCCTGCTCCCAGAGCGTCGCCGCCTCGTAGGCAGGTTGTTCCAAAGGTGGTTGTGAAGGGAGAGGTCACCGTACCTCGTCCATCAAACCCCTTTGAGTGGACCGTTGTTGGCAAGGGCAGGAAGGTAATTGTTTACACACCGTCATCGTGTGGTTGATGTTTATTTTTAACAGCCGACCTCTGTAATGGTTGATTGGTTGTTTAATACAAAGGATCTCATTTTGTCATTACAGAGGAGAGCACCTGAGGAACTTGAGCAGTCCTCTGGTGCAGAGAGGGTGGTTCAGCAGCAGGTATGTTATGATTGATTTTAGCCTAGACTGTTTTGGATATGATTATTGATTTGATGATGGCATTTTGACAATCGTCTTTCTGTATATGTATTTGACAGGTTGACGCGACTTCACTTCTGGAGTCTTTCATCCAGCCCAACCCCGTTTGGTTCAGCAGTTCGGTGTTGGCTGCGATGGATGCTGCTGTTCCATCCCATCTTCCTAGCCCTGATCCTACTGCTGTTCCACGAAGCTCAAAGGTAAACTGCATGCAAGTGGTGTATGTTGGTTGGTTCAACTGTTTTTAGTATCTCCTTCTTTCCGACACACTCACAACAACATGCAAAACTGCACAATATTGTCCACAAGGGCTTTTGCCCAAATATGGCTTGAGAAAGTTTATTTTGTTTTTCTTTCATCAGCGTCCAAAAGTGGAACATCGTCGGACTTCTGCACGCCAGAAGGTTTGTAGCAATTGTATTCAATATTTGACTTATTTGGATTAAAAAAATATGTATTTTTTGCATGTCTGCTGTATAACCGCAATAATCAGAACAACAAAATGTTTTCTAGGTCTCGGCGAGAGCTTTGCCCGTGGTGAAACCTGTGCCACCGCCTGCAACTGCTCATCTGAAAGTGGATGCCAGGGGGGAGGTTAGTACAGTTTTGTGCAAACTGTGTGTGTCAGGGTTCGTACGCTGCTTTAAATCATTGAAAGTGCTTGAATTTCAATGTTGTGTTTTCAAGGTCTGAAAAGTGCTT
>CAEMYA010001859.1:12281-33904 GCA_903131615.1 Diplodus sargus | reverse complement strand
TCAGTGAATAAGAAATGTTGATGTAACTGACTTTGTTGCTCATGTTACGGTCCAAACGGTCACACACGGTCTAAACAAGCCGACAGCAGGTGATTCTGTGGAATCATTTTATTAGTTGATCATGCTGAACTTCTGACTTTGATTTTTAGAGACCGATGTTGAATAAAACAAGCAGCGAAGGATGTTGAAAAGTTGGTAGCTGTCTCATATTTGTTAACATTTTCTGTATTTTATTGGTGAGAAATGTTTATTTTTACCCTTTTTCAAGCTGATAAACAGTTCAGTCATGTGAACACTGGAGAGTGATTATTATGGTATGTATTCAAAGATGTTGTGACAAAGTTTTGAAATAAATATAATACAAAGACAAATCATGTTTAAAGTCACTTTTGTCAAATTCAAATTTAATGTTTCGGAATAATGGATACAAAAAATAATTTCTACACATTTATTCTTTAGTTTTTTGTATTTGAAGTTTTAACATAACATCATTACTGTTAATCAGCACTCTTTTCTGACTGTCGATTTCTAACTGCATTATGGGATGATGGTGTATCTATAATTGCAACACAACCATCTCAAAACACTGTTTACAAGGACACAATATATTATTCACAGATAAATATATTATAGAGAGGGGGGTATCTTTATATGTAAGAATACTGAATCTCTCTAAAAGACAGTGGAGGTGAATGGAATGTATGTGGTGCTCAGAAAAAGTACATTAAATAAAAGTTACCCAGTCAGTGTGGACCCCACAGAAGTGTTTGAAAAGCAAACATTGAACACAAGAAAGAAGTACAGTGATACAACTGTGTGCATTTCAGTCTCCTGCCACTAGAGCGCAAGAAATCAGAGACTGCACAATCACATTACTGTATGTGATCTGTTATACTGCATGACCATAAAAAATGACTAAAAGCAACATTTCTACACATTTTTAAACATTTGTATATAAACTGAAAACACAAACATTATTGTAATGGTAGCATTTCAAATGTATTACATCAGTGTTTAAATGCTTGGATGCTTTGTAAAGGATATTTATATGATATCTGTCTGTGTGTGTGTTGCTTTGATAGAAGGAATCAGTTTAGACAAGATAGAAGATGGTTTTGAGTGCAGTGTTTCATTTTGAAAGAGATTTGTGGAGTTTTGATGAAACGTTAGTTTAGAGTTTCGAGAAAGTGAGCCGTAGTTTCAGGAAACCTGTTTACATTTGGGTTAGATTATGCTGAATATAGAAGATGGTGAGTATAGAAGATGCTGAGTATATATAGGCTGTAATAAATACTTAAATGTATCAGAGCTTCATGCTAGAAAAAGGAGAGTTTGGTTGTCAATGGCTGCCATGTTGAAGAAAATTAAACAGGTGCAACTCGTCTCGGCTGTTTTCTCATTGGGAACACCTGCCTCCTTCTGAGGGGGAACATTTATAAGGTTTTTCTAAACAGGCACTATAAAGACTCACACAGGAACAATTCAGTACAGTTCAAACTTTCACACCCATTCATCTCTTTGTAACTGTATTTATCAGGTGGACATGTTTGTCCATTCACTAGGAGAATATTCATTCTATAACCATAAATACCTCAATGATTTGTGCCAAACAAGCAGGAGGCCTGAGGGAGATTTCAGCCTCATGTTGTCCAAATAAAAACAATTCAGTGTTTCATATCACTGAAGGCGATCTGACCCTGAATTTTTAAAATAACAATGTACAAATATACATTTCACATATGGTGGTGTACATTTCTCAGTTTCAGACTGAAAATGATAAATTACAGTCACTGCAGAAACTGAGAGGAAACTCTGACCTACAGATCATCTCATTCATACACATAATGTATGTGAGACGCTGACTTCTAGTGGTTCCGTTGATGAACTGCATAAGTCATGCCCAGTTACTTCTGCTGCTGGAGAGCAAAATGTACAGGCACACTACCTCAAATCAAACATCAGTATGCATCGTGCAAACAGCTGTGTTTGCTTAAAAAAATAGAATTTGAGTATGTTGAATCTCACTGACTTCCACAAAAATGCAGATCAAAATCTGACACAAAGCAGGAGCTGCTTTTCTCCACAGGGGTGCCTTACAGCACTTGTGTAGCAGGAAACTCATAACTGCATACACTGTCAATCATCTAACATGATGCCACTCAGCCAATCAGATCAATGCATTCTGATAAACACTGCAGTCAGAGAGTCCAAGAAAAGTCATTTCACAAAACGTGTTCTAGAAAGAGAAAAATAGAAACAGCAGTTTCAATAATGCAGAAAAGTGAAACTCAAGCTACACTTCTTATTTCACTTTTCTGGAATGAAGCACTTTATATCTTCACATGCACATTTTTCAGAAGCTCTCTGTTGCTTATTTTAGTTTTAAATGCAGCCCTTATTTTACCTGAAATGAGAAATTCACTTTTATTTATGTATTTATACTCTGGGCTTCTACCACAAGCACATTCTTTCCGACAGAGACAAATATGTCCATCCTCACCCAAAACATTCAGTCAGGTCAGTTCACCCACAAAAGCCTTTATTCTAAAGATCTGTTTTTAAATCTTATATAATGAAGAGAACAATAGAGGGGTTGAATTTGTAGATAAGACTCCCAGATAATTTGGATAAGACCATCAACAAGACACCAACACCAATAATTCCTCTGGAGAACATGATTCTTTTAACTCATACAAAAAAACATTATTTGTTATTAAAATAATGGTTGTTGGTATTAGTGACCCACACATATCTGACTGCTTTCATGGGAGCTCAGTTCCCATTAGCTCCCACGTAACTCAAACCCTGCATATACTGTATATTGTTAATCACAGCAGCAGTAAAATGTTTGTTATGTGTCTTTAATTATAGATACAATGCACAAAAAGCCCCTTATCACTGATATATCATATCATATGATGAAGAAATGTGCAGCTTGTCATGGTTGTATCACATTGGGCAATTATGCCTTATATTATGCTATTATATGAACCAATCTTAGCTAGCTGGCTCACATATATAGGCAGCAGGATGTGGTGTTAGGATGAGGGTTTTTTTTTTTTTTGTCTTTAAATTAGAGCAGCAGCACGTCTAAATGTCTTAACACATCCCTGGTTGTTGTTCTTTCCCAGTGATCATTTGTCTGTTCAAAAGTCATGATCCAAATGATGACAGGCTCTTATTGGCACATTGAGGAGGATGAAGATAATCCTTCAATAACAAACAGAAATGTAGAGTTTGGGGATCAAACCACCAACCCTGCTTTTGATTTGAATAAAGAAATCTAACAAGGATCCGTCTTTCTGTTTACACAAAGCATTTTCACATATGCTTAATCATACAGACATTAGTGGACTCCACAGCAAAGAGCAAAGAGCTCTCTGTGTCTGTTCTTTATTGAAAAAGTGGACATGTAAGGGAAGGGCTGAGGTTGCAGCTAGACTCAGCAAACTGCATCTGCCTCGTCTTAACCACAGGTTCCTGTTTATCTGGGGCCATGGCCACAGTAGAGAGAAGTGGGTTAGACACAGTAACGCCAACTGTCTGAGGAATTTTTGACAAAAGAGAGTAGCACCAGAGCGTAGAACCGAACTCCTACCTTCTTAAGACAATTATAAAGACATATGCTCAAATGTTATATACTGACCCACTGAATTACAATGATTGTGAAGTTACACTCATCACCCTTTCAACTTTATATGCTTTAAATACGAAGTCTTTAAATTTTTTACTATTTTTTACTTGGTCTCGGTTTTTATCCAACATATGTGAATTTCTTAAATGGAGCTTGTCAATTTCTTTACATTGAAATTGTACAGAACTGCATCATATCAATGACAGACTTAGGACACTGTCTGTGCAGTATTTTGATTTTGATTGATGATTTGATTTTTGCAACTGATCAGCAATGAGTTATTCAGAATAGGTGTTCTTGGTTCCGTGTAAATAACAGACATTCTGTGAAACTAAAGATATTTAGTCGCTGGTTCGATTCCCCTGGTATGCATGTCCTTGGGCAAGATACTGAACCCCAAACTGTTCCAGATGATCTGGTCGGCACCTTGCGTGGCAGCCACCACCATCAGTTTGTGAATGTATAAAGTACTGTAAGTTGCTTTGGACAAAAACATCTGCTAAATGACCTTAAAAGTAATGATTTATCTATCCAGTAAAGTGCTCACCAACCCCTCAGCATTTTTCCTCATCAAGAGGATTCATGTCGCTGCCTCATCAATCAGATAAATGCTGCCCCATTTTTTTTTTACTCTTAATCGTGACAAGAAACTGACTGAATTACAAATTATTTCACATCTTGTGTTTACACGATTGTGCCCAAGAGCAGAAAGTTGCTTCAAAGAATATTGAGGGACATTCATAAAGGTGACCAGAAAGGCCAACAAACCAAGCCAGTATCTGTTTAATAGTTTAGACATGTAAGGACAAAACTGCAACGCTGAAGCCAAAAAACAACACATATTAAATACAATATAGAGTGAAATATATATTTTTTTTTGAATAAATGAATAACTAGAATGTCACTCAGTAGAGTGCATACCTCTGCAAAGGCCCAAAGTCCATTTTAATTCAGTTAAGCCTCATCCAATATCAAACTCAATAGCACTGTATCACTTAACAGTTTAAAACCACAGCTTAACCATGATTTAAGCTAACTTGATCTAGGATCCACATCAAACTGTACTCACTCATAGACACCAGCCACATAAATATCCTTGTTGTTTTCAGTAAGATCATGCAACATTCCCTGTAATATAACCAAAAATGTAAAACAACCCCCCCCCCCCCAAGAAAACCCCCTCAAACCCATCTCACAATTTAAATATAAGTTAGAAAAAAAGATCTGTTCCTTTATCCGGATCAAAAAAGGATATGATGCAAGGCTCCAGACTGCGACCAAGTGGTGGCATTTGGCGACCAAAATTTGAGACAGTGCGAACAAATTTTACACTGGCAGATGGAAACTTTTGCAGACAGAAACGTATTCCAGCATTTTCGTTTTTCTGTTCATAACGAACATGTCCATGTTACAGCCTGTCATGAGCCATGAGCCTTACAATAGCCTGTCATGAGTCTACTCGCTCTGCACTGAGAGCTAGCTTGTCTGCGCATTATTGTAGCTCGTACAGAGAGGGTACTCGTCAGTGGCGATCGAAGCTGTTTCCGAAATAGTCACGATGGAGAGCTTGTCTGATATCGAAGTGGAAGACATCGGCGACGAACCTTTTGAATTAGACGGTAGACCATAATTTTTCGAAACGGAGTATACAGATGAGGAGTTACTTGCATTGGAGAAGCTCTGCTCTCCTCTCTGCAGGATTGAAAATGGCAAGTGCAAGGAAACCAGAAGCGTTTGTGTGGACCGATAATGAGGTTAAACTGCTGCTGCGACTCACACTCAAATACAAGGTGAGTAAGTTGCAAGAAACACGAACGCAAGCAGTAGTCCGCCATTGTTGTTGTTGTTGTTGTTGTTATGAGACGTCGCAGGGGTCAGAGGTCAGAGGCAAGAGGTTGAGGTGTGGGGCGATGCCGTCATCGTTTCGGAAAGTATGCAGATTTGCTGTCCACAAGACAACGGGAGGGCTGCATTTTCAGATGTTTCCACCCTGAGACCCGGTTTCAAAAAAGTGCGTTTTCAGGATCCATGTGGACGATCGGCCAAAACGATGCAATACATGTGCGTTTCCACAAAAGAGCGCTTCGTCTGGAGGGCCTCTCAGTGCAGAGCGAGTAGACTCATGACAGGCTGTAACATGGACATGTACGTTATGAACAGAAAACCGAAAATGCTGGAATACGTTTCTGTCTGCAAAAGTTTCCGTCTGCCAGTGATGGAGTAAGCGCACGCTCGACGGATTGACTAGTTTGGACTACGGGAAGACGGGATGTAAACAAACCGGTAAGTAGCTGCTTGCATAAACACACTCTTTTAACCACTTTTTTTATTCATTTTGAGCCATACACACTACAGTGCTGTGTTGTAAGGTGTCTGCTGATGTTGCATAGCTTTTGGGGTGATATCTGGAGCATGTTAAGATGTTTAAAACACAGTGTAAAGTTGTTACCCCACGCTGTTAGCTGTCAATGCTAACTCTCCGTTCAAGGAGCCCTGTAAGGGGTGGACCAAAAGTGTTCGCGTTTTCGGTACTGGCAAGTCAAGGGTAGCTTGAGCAATAAAGCTGCATGTTGAAATTGACCGAAGTTCTCCTTTAACTTCCATCAGGTTCGCTGCGCTGCATATTTGCTCCGGCAGTCCAGCAGATTCCTATTTCAGCGGATGCCGGAGCAGGACGCAGCAATTCAGCTGAATTTAGCAGCAAGAAGACAGGAAGTGACGGACCAATACAACAATATAACATCCGGTTACTTTTCAAAATAAAACACTCAACAAATCTCAAAAAAGAGACAAACACAAGCTCTTCTAATAATCATTTGTCAGGAACTTTTCCTGTTGTTGTTTTTATAACACATACCTATAACTGCAGCACTGCAAAACGGGATCAGAGCAGTAATGCACCAGACACGTATCTGTTGGAATCTCTGGGTTATTTTCTCCCCGATAAGCCTAGAAGTGTGCCAGAGTCAAATCCTAACCAAGAGGATGAGTCCAAGTCTGAAGACAGATGTGTGGTGAAAAAGGGCAGAAAATACTGTTTTCGAGAAGAATGGGTGTGCAAATTTGACTGCTTAGAGAGACGAATTCCATGAACTGCAGATTTTGCAGTCGATACCCGCAACATGTGGGGAACACGAAATCTGCAGGTAATGCTGGCACTACACAGTTAAAACATAACACATTGGTCATAACACAGTGCTAGTCTAAGGGATAAAATATGGAGCCCTGTGATGCATCCTACAACCAAGTTTCATGGAAATCTGTTCCGCAGATATTGTTTCATCCTGCTGACAAACCAACCATCAAACCAACGGAAACAATTAAAACATAACTTCTTTGTCCTTGGTGGAGTTAACAACTGCAATAAATAAAGCAAATGAAAAGTTATGTCAGCAAGTTGTAGGGCAGCAGGGAGGGAGGGAAATTTTATAAACTCAATTTTCAAACTCCATTGTCCTCCACAGTCCTGTCTTTATTGGTAATTTTGTTGTAGAACTCAAAATACTTTCACACACTGCTTCTTAGATCCAGCTGTGTCATCTTAGAGGGTTGTCTCCATCTAATCTGTGCTGCTCTCTTGCCGGTAACTTAACTGCAGTAACTCAGTGCACTTGGGCCTTTGCACTCCACAGGAACCCCGTGTTCTGGTTTTGGCGATGTTATCTTACTTTTTTTTTGCTTTGTTCTGCATTTGACAACACCTGCACACACATTCTTCACTCCTGACTCTGTACACCCATGTTGTAAATATTGATTTGATCATTTGATTTGGTCTAATTTGGTTTGATTTAATAAAGCACTCTCAAATATGCTTTGCTGCTTTTCAGCAGAACAAGGCTTTTCTCCACTGACTCTCCACACCAGTGGCTAGATGACGGTCATCTACTACAATGAGCATAAGTGCCTCATACAACCCCACATCAACAAACCCAAAATGCTCCCTGACAATAATGAGGGGGCTTTTCATATTCCCACTGTGTGGCATTTTTTAGGCAGCTTTGAGATGGGTAGGAGTCGACATCAAGCTCTCTGAATTTCAATGTGAAGCAGAATCTGATCTATTTTCGTACAATAGTAATTAAGAAAGTCTTTGCATCTCTCTGGGGAGGATTCAACAAACCAGTTGGGCAACTGCATTCTGCTTGTGTTACCTAACCGAATGAGCAGCAAAGAGGAAGATGTGCATAAAGAGACTGAGTGACAGTTAAAAAAAAAGATATTGTGGTCATGCACACTCTTGATACCAAATTAGAAGCCTATCATGCATGCATACTGTGTTTAACCAATGAAAGCTTTGAATTCAAGTTTTTACCATGTATAGAATAATTCCTGAGGGTGTTGGAAACACCCTTAACTCCATCTGTATAAAACCAGAAGTACAGAGGCAACAAAAGTATGATTATTTTTCTGAAGATACAAGAGATAGAAAGACTGAGACAACACCTGCGCCTTAATCGTTAGCAGGCTTATTATTGTTTAAACTGACACTTTGTACTTTGGTGAAAAAATGAAACTAGATCATATTCTCCTATGAAAAGACAATAACCTGTTCTGTTTTTTCATTTATTTAATCGTCAGATCCAGTTTTTTCCACAAAACAAGGTAGGACCTATTGTTTTTTGTCCTTCAAAAAAAGAACTAGCATTATTCCAGTCATATTTCTGTCCTCTCATACATAGACTAACGATCTATAGGAGGAGAGAGACCTTTATAACACAAGGATTTTACTAATACAAATAATTACTGTTATTGTATCCAATGATTAAGGAACTGGAATTTCGTATTCATTCTCACTCATCCTCACACTGGTGCTCTAGAGATGAAATCATTTTAGCCAGACTAGTTAAATGATAGTAAACAGATTTGTTCTTGTACAAACTCTGGTACAAAGAAAATGTTTTGAACCAGTTGTTCTGCTGTGACAAATGCTTTCGGTTTCTATGTGCAGTAAAAAAAATAAAAAAAAAACCAAAAAACAACAACAACCACACAGCTCACAGACAGCCTGAGTTTCCTGCTGCCTGATGTTAACCGAGTTTCAGTGAGACTTCATGGCTGAGTTGCACCAACATGGATTCATTTAATCCAGATTTAAAATTAAGCAGAGCTCTGTTGCACCATTTAACATTATTCTCTGCTTCATAAAACACTTTACTTAACTTTACTGTGAAGAATTAAAGGGTTAAATGTGTGTTTTATTGAGTCAGCAGAGCTTTGCTAGCAGAGATTCATCAATTATACTGCCAGGAGGAAGCGTGTATACAGCTGCTCCTCTGAAAGCACAGCCATGGAGCTGCTTTTACAGGTCTTCTACTGAAGACAAGTGCTCTTTAGTTAAATATACAGATTTAAGCAGGTAGCTCTGTTGTCATAAATGTGATGTACCAAGTCAAGCCAAGCTAGCACATGTGGAAATGTCCTGTTAGTAAACACCTGCCTCTCTATTACTGTCGATGGAGTCTTCAGTTCAGCTCCAGAACTGACTGAACTGGTATATGGTTAAAAAAATCAGCATTGCATAAAACTCACTTGGTTAGTTCATTTTGCTCAGTTTGTTAAATAAAGACAGCAAGGTAAAAAAGGAAACCTTCACGTGTGTAAATTTAAAGTTAATACTGGATCATAGTTTAAATTAGAGTTCAAAGTTTTGGTTCAACAGAATTCAAATTAATCTAGGTTTAGAGAAAAAACTAAACTGAGGTTTAAATTTAATCTTTCTTTATTTCAAGCTAGTTTCAAAGTTTGGCAGATTCAATTTAACCTTTATTTAATCGGGTTTAAAAGTGAATCATTGTTGATGCAATACAGCCTATTTGCCAGAACCAATACAATGTTTTGCATGTGGTTTGAGTTTTCATCAAACAATACTGCCATTACTTAACTACTGTTAATCATTTGCTTTACACCTTAACTGTTCTGTGATGATAACAGTGAAACTACAAAGGTGTGTCTGCCGATACCAAGTCCCGATCCGATACTTCTATAATACATTAAAAAAAATGAAGAAGAGCGAAGAAACAGATCCAGAATGTCCCTTATTTTTTATCTTATTCACCTTATTTGATCATTTAACACTTATCATAGGTGTGATTGGCAAAGGACAAAAAAGCAGGAAAATATACGGTTCCACTATGTTTCTCTTTACATTTATTTTGTCCTGTTGTTGGCTTCAGCTAAGAAAGAAATAGTTCGCCTCATACGTCCGACCTCTTGAGCGTTAGAGAACTTTTTTATCATTATTTTCTTTATCATTATAGACTTTTTATGGAAACAGAATCTGTTTCAGAAGTCAGTGGGCCACATGACATGCAAGCTTTTGAGAAAAAATATTAATTTCTGCACATCAACATTCATATAAAATAGAGAAAGCATTAAAATACAATAAAAAGAGCTATGTCTCATTTCTCCAGTTTACTAATACAATTTGCTGCTGGACTGGAGTCACTGGGCCACATGACATGGAAGATATCGAAAACACTGCAATTATTTTGTATTAATATATTTATGCTAAGTAATTTAATGACGGTCCCTAAGTCAGTCTTAGTGATTCAGCGCAAGGCTCTGGGAGGTGAGCTGACCGTCCTCCTACTGCTCACACTGGGAGAACCTCAGTAAAGTCTCAGCTGGACCCGAGTGAATATCCGCCGAATATCCAACCTAAACCTAACTTCACCCCGCTTCGATGAGTCGCCTGTTGCAGCCTTTGAATAGGATGACGAGGATTTCAGTCACTCAACTTAAATGGCGACTTAGAAAATAGAAAATTATTATTAGAAATTATACAAATAGCAGTAATGACAATAATAATCGATTTCAAGATAACTTAGGTTGTAGTGCTTTCACTGTGTGTAACTTAAATTCGCTATTCGCCTGTGATATTGAACCTACAAAAATCATGTCTTTCTTTTTTTGCAGCGCTGGCACTGAAAATCTAGCAGCAGAATGCATATATGCATATGCGTAACAATTGCAGGATGTCTGGTGGAGCTCTAATGATTGGATTTGTATGGCACTTTTTAAGACACCCAAAGCGCCTGACAGGGTTCCAGGTTCCATTCATTCACACACAGTCATACTGGTGGTAGTAAACTACGATAGTAGCCACAGTTGCCCTGGGGCAGACTGATGGAAGCGTGGCTGCCATTCAGCGCCTACGGGCCCTCCAACCACCACCTCAAACATACAGCAGTCATACACATTCGCACGAGGCGAGGTGGGTGAAGTGTCTTGCCCAAGGACGCAATTGGCTGGGCGTGGATCGAACCGCCGACCCTCCAAACATAGGCCCGCTCTTCCACCTGAGCCACGGTCGCTTTAAATGAAGTTCCGTTGTGGCAAATGAATGGACTAATTGCGGAGTAACATGAAGACATGAATCAGAGGCACATAAAACGTTGACAGCGTGCATTATGTTTACCAATACCCAACCCGTGCCTTGCGCACACATTTTTCCCATTTGTTTTGAAATATTATAGATCTGATAAAAAATAATGGGAATAAATAACACACACACACAAAAACACATAGTCTGAAACCACGTGATTGGCCCCGATTTCTGATCACGTGATCGGATTGAGACATCCCTATATAATATAATAATACATATAAATAAATGACAAAATTGTTCTTCATAGTAATCAAATAATAACTGGATTATAAATTAATTTACAGAATGGAGTCTCAATGTCTAATCAAAACTGTATCCAAGGAATTGAGGAATTTTGAGTTTAAACTCCGCCAGACTGGTTTTACTGATCAATATATTGAGAAACCTGTTGTTGTTGTGGTTGTATCAAATTATTTTGTTTTTTGTGTGCAGGATGAGTTCCACAGCTGGACAAGACAGTCCTAACCTTTTCTGGCGTCTGTTCAAAGGTAAGTTTCAGTTAAACGTTATCTGCTGGAATCATTTTCACTGTTTTGTACTGAATTTTAATCCAAATCCAATAATTACTTTGTTAGTCATGTGCTTTATGCTGAAATTGGATGCAATCAGTGACGGACTGGTAATCTGGAATTTGGGCAGATGCCAGAGAGGCTGGGGCTGTTTGGGCTGGTCGACCATCAGAGAGCGGCATTATTGTGGCAGCCATGCGGCCCCAAAATAATTTTTCTCGGCCCCTGTCAATAATGTTCTTACGCTAAATGACAGCCAAATTAATCTAATTCTGTCTCACTCAACAGCGCGGCAATCTGATCAGCATTTATATACCACATACGAGTCTCTATATCACGGTCATGGTTAACCCTCTATAGTCTACTGTTACAAACTTAGAAGTTATGTTCCCGGTTTTACTGTTCTGTCCACATGTAACCGTGCTTTTTAGAACACTGAAACCGCGGTGGTTTGAAACCGGAGTCCAGGGTGAGGTTTTCAGCCGATTCGGGTTTCAGCGGTTGCGTGTGGATATGACAACCGGGAATATTTCCATCGCTTACGTCAGAGTAAACACAGAGTAACGACAGTTAGAAGGTGGTTAGAGGTTGTTAACTAGCTTCGCTTGATAACTTGGCTAATATGGACGTGACAAAGTTGTTGTTTATTGTCTTGCTGTCAGCTGTGTTGGGCTGTCATGTCCAGCTGCTCAACCTAATGCAACAATGGCGGCCCCTGGATGAGCAACGAAAGAGACTGCTCCTCTTGCTGGCAAATAAACGATGCACGCTTGCGAGTCGCCATTGTTGTTTGTGTTTTGGTATTTGCCGTACTTCCCCATTCCGGTTTTAAACTATTTTGATTGGTTAAAACAGTGTTCCCGTTTTACCTTACATCGCCACCTATTGCTGTGGCATATGTATTACACATATTGCATCACTTGTTTTTAAAATCAAGTACAGCTTCAGCTAGCACTAGCGCTAATACTGCTAGCACTACTGTTAGCGACACAGCTGAGCCAGCACACCAGGCAGAAAGACAAGACAGTGAGGAATATGAGCAAGAGGAAGAACAAAACGAGCAAGAGGAGGATGAAGAGGTAGACATGGATCACGAATGACGGTAAGACGTGTTTATTAGTGTGAGTGGCTGGCTCTGATGATTTATTAATTTTTTTAATGCATTGGGGTTGTGCATTGATATGTCCATGTTCTGGTGCAGTTGTTTATAGCATGGGAGTTTACAGTCACCATCACTGGGGCATGAAAAGTGCTTGTTCTCTCTGCCCGTCAAAAGTCGCGCGCGCACCCCCCCATAGGCCACTGGTGGGTGGAATGCCAGGGCCGTTTTTTGTTCCCAGTCCGTCACTGGATGCAATGAATGATCCAATCAGTTACATACAACCTTAGTCAAACACTGATGTATGTGGAGTTTTGACTGATCTGATTTAATAGTTTGCTACTGATCTGCAAATGAGGTCTTTAGTTCTGTGCCATTAAAAAGAATATTGTTGCCTCCAGGTCTGACAAGACAGGGATGTTAGGGTAAAGGTCAGACCATGTCTACAATGAACAAAGAAGGACAAGAGCCTGCAGGTACAGTCCCACTTAGACTACTTCATAGTGCTACTCATACACACTACTCATTTATTAATTTTCTTATTTGTATGTTTTGTTTTTTTTTAAAAAAAAAAGATGTACACTGGTGGAGTCACATAGTAATAAAAAAATGGCACCTGAGTCTCTGAGATGCCAGTAAAGTATAGGTCACCAAACTTTTCCAAGGACAGATCATCACTTTCTTGATGTTTCGCCAAGAGGAAAAGAAAGTTCAGCATTAGAGACACCCTGTGCGGTTACTGACCACTAGATGTTCAGACCTCAAGCATACACACAACATGTTAATGTAACACTGACTCGAATGATGAATTTTGTTTGTTTAAAAAAAACACCACAGGGTACCTGAACACAAAAGCTCCCCTCCTTTTAAAACTATGAACAAGAGGAAACACATTCAAATGTAAAAGAGTGAGTAAACAAGTAATGAATCTCAAGTAGCAAACAGAGACACTACCAAGCCATGATGTACACACGGATCAAATAGGATTTCCATTTATAAGGAGTTGTTTACCACAATGACATATTGGAGGTGTTCTGTTCTGTTGTCTGAAACTTTTTGTCCACTGTTTCTTCATTTAACATTCTTTCCTGCTTTACAATGAAGCATCCATGTTATTCACATTTGCAAACAAAAGCAGTACAGGTGATAAAACTCCTCCAATTAGAAGTATCTTAACATGGTAGACGCAGTCTTGATATGGCACCAGGAGAGAAAACTGAGAAATTATCTTTCAGCCAAATTGAGCAATTTAAAATGAAATAAATTGAAAGAATAGGTTCATCAGAGTTAACATGGACAGCTGCAGAGAATGTGTTTGTGCGATAGCTGTCTAATACTTTTATTTCTATTCAAGCTAGCTGGATGCAAAACTGGAAGTTAGCTGGCTCAGTAGGCAGAACTCTCTAGTGGGCAGACTCTATGGGCCCTACAAAAGGCAAGGCAAGGCAAGGCAAGTTTATTTGTATAGCACAATTCAGACACAAGGCAACTCAAAGTGTTTTACAGGCACACACAAATTACATTAAAAGACATAAAAATTTCATTAAAAAAATACAAATAAAAAAAGCATTTTAGACCAGTAAAAACATTAGGAAACAAACATCAAAACAAGTAGGCTAAAATAAAAGAAACAAGACTGTAGAGTCAGAGTCACAATGCAGTTCAAAGACTTGAATATCTTCAGTTAAAAGCAGTGGCAAAAAGAAATGTTTTAAGTCTTGATTTAAAAGAGGTGAGTGTTGGAGCAGACCTGCAATTTTCAGGGAGTTTGTTCCAAATATGTAGTGCATAGTAACTGAAAGCTGCTTCTCTATGTTTACTTCTGACTCTGGGGACTGAAAGCAGACCGGTACCTGACGATCTCAGAGGTCTGGATGGTTCATAACGCGGCGGCAGATCAGAAATGTATTTTGGCCCAAAACCATTCAATGTTTTATAAACCAACAACAGGACTTTGAAATCTATTCTTTGATAGACAGGAAGCCAGTGTAAAGATCTAAGAACTGGAGTGATGTGATCTACTTTTTTGGTTCTTGTTAGGACTCGAGCAGCAGCGTTCTGAATCAGCTGCAACTGTCTGATGGAGTTTTTAGGGAGTCCTGTAAGGACACCATTACAGTAGTCGAGTCTGCTGAAGATAAATGCGTGAACAAGTTTCTCCAAATCCTGCCGAGACATAAGCCCTCTTATCCTGGATATATTCTTAAGGTGATAGTAGGCTGACTTTGTAACTGTCTTAATATGGCTGCTGAAATTCATGTCGGAGTCCATAATTACACCAAGGTTTCTGGCTTGGTCTGTAGTTTTCAACATTACAGACTGTAGTTGAGCAGAGACTTTAACAATTATTTCAGTCTTATCTTTAACTGAAGAAAACTCTGATACATCCAATCATTGATTTGTTCAATGCATCTACTCAGGGTATGTATGGGATTATAGTCCCCTGGTGATATGGTTATATAAATTTGTGTGTCATCTGCATATCTATGGCAGCAAATTTCATTGTTTTCCATTATCTGAGCTAGAGGGAGCATGTAAATGTTGAATAGTAGAGGCCCCAGAATGGAGCCCTGGGGTACTACGCTTGTCATTTTCATTCGTTCAGATGTGTAATCACCAATAGACACAAAGTAATCTCTCTCATTTAGATAAGATTTAAACCACTTTAGTGTTGTACCAGAGAGTCCTACCCGGTTTTCCAGTCGGTCCAGTAGTATATTATGGTCGACTGTGTCAAACGCAGCTCTGAGATCCAGTAATACTTAGACTGAGATTTTTCCGCTGTCTGTGTTTGAATGAATGTCGTGCAAAGTGCAAAACACAACAGCAAATCAAAAAACACAAACACAAATCAAAAAACACGAACACAAATCAGAAAACACGAACGCAAATCAGAAAACACGAACGCAAATCAAAAAACACAAACGCAAATCAAAAAACACAAATGCAAATCAAAAAACACAAACGCAAATCAGAAAATGCAAATCAAAAAACACAAACGCAAATCAGAAAACACAAACGCAAATCAAAAAACACAAACGCAAATCAGAAAATGCAAATCAAAAAACACAAACGCAAATCAGAAAATGCAAATCAAAAAACACAAACGCAAATCAGAAAACACAAACGCAAATCAAAAAACACAAATGCAAATCAGAAAACACAACAACATTAACCAAACCGGAAGAGGTAGGTACCCTCGGGCGACAGAAGTCTTCGCTGATTGGACTGGTCCGTTCTTTGAACCGGAAGGACACGGTTTACATACAGTGTCATCTGGTCCAGGTCCTTGCCGTACTTTGGTTTTTGCCTTCGCCCCACTAAAGGTGCCCACAGCGGTGTGCACGGTGCACAGGATGCAGACATTCTTCCTCAGCTTTACCTGGTACACAGTCAGAGTCACATCACGCCAATACCTTTGTGTTGATCAGCCCCGCTCGCTGTTTCACGGAGGGGAGAACTCCCGTTTATGTTTGCCGGTGGTGCCAAACAGGCGATATTATACAACTCTGTAATAATCAAATTAGAAGTAAATTCACAAAGCAGTACAGCTGGAGACCACTAACAAAGTTAGAGACAAGAGACAATGAAAGTAGCAAACCGTGCGAAATGATGTGCGGTCAATATGACCGCTTATGGCCGAAATTGGTAAAACATCATAAAACATCAAACATCATCATATCCATGTCTTGCATCAAAATATTCTTTCATAGCAGCGCGTAAGTCGTCACTGGCAGCGCTCTTATTTTGAAAACATGTAAACTGTGTCCTTCCGGTTCAAAGAACGGACCAGTCCAATCAGCGACGATTCCTGTCGCCCGAGGGTACCTACCTCTTCCGGTTTGGTTAATGTTGTTGTGTTTTTTGATTTGCGTTTGTGTTTTCTGATTTGCGTTTGTGTTTTCTGATTTGCGTTTGTGTTTTCTGATTTGCTTTCGTATTTTTTAACTTGCGTTCGTGTTTTCTGATTTGCTTTCGTGTTTTTTGATTTGCGTTCGTGTTTTCTGATTTGCTTTCGTGTTTTTTGATTTGCGTTCGTGTTTTCTGATTTGAGTTCGTGTTTTCTGATTTGCGTTCTTATTTTCTGATCTGCGTTTGTGTTTTCTGATTTGCGTTCGTGTTTTCCGATTTGCGTTCGTGCTTTCTGATTTGCGTTTGTGTTTTCTGATTTGCCGTTGTGTTTTGCACTTGAGGGCCACCGTACGTTGAGGACCTTGACAAGAGCCGTCTCAGTGCTGTGATGTGGTCGAAATCCTGATTGGAAAACATCAAAACAGCCATTTATTATTAAGTAATTGTTCAGCTGTTGAAAGACAGCTTTTTCTTTTATTTTACTTCAAATTGGGTTTGTATATATAGTTATAGTTATTCATTACTGATGTGTCTAGAGTTCTCTTCTTCAGGTGTGGTTTAATGACTGCAGTCTTATTGGCTTGGGGGAAGACACCTGAGAGAAGAGACGTGTTAACAATCTGTAGCAGATCTGGAATCATGCAGTCTGAAACTTTTTTGAAGAACCCTGCTGGTAAAATATCCAGGCTGCAGGAGGAAGATTTCAAATGCTGTATAATGTCTTGCAGGTTTTTGTCATTGTTTGGATCAAATTGTGTCAGGG
Source organism: Diplodus sargus (assembly GCA_903131615.1). Classification (NCBI taxonomy): domain Eukaryota; kingdom Metazoa; phylum Chordata; class Actinopteri; order Spariformes; family Sparidae; genus Diplodus; species Diplodus sargus. The sequence goes on along the minus strand of CAEMYA010001859.1, from coordinate 16,660 downwards.
TATTAGAGTTGGGTTTAGGTGGACAAAACGACAACACACCTCCAGTACCTGGTAGAGTGGCACTGACTGCTTGTCTAATGTTCTGAATTTTGGCAGTGAAGAATGATGCAAATTCATTACAGGCCCTGGTAGACAGATGTTCAGAGGCTACTGGCACAGGAGGGTTTGTTAGCCTGTCGACAGTAGCAAACAAGGCACAAACATTATTTTTGTTCTTGGTGATGATGTCTGAGAAGAAGGACTGCCTTGACTTTTTTAATTCTAAATTAAAAATTTAAAGTCTCTCTTTATAAATGTCAAAATGAACCTGGAGATTTGTTTTTCGCCACCTGTGCTCTGCTTTTCGACATTCCCTTTTTTTCCATCTTGACTAGCGTGGCGTTTCTCCAAGGAGATTTTTTCTTACCAGATACCACCTTCACTTTAGTGGGTGCAATGGCATTCATGACATTTGTAATTTTGGAATTGAAATGAAGTACAAGGTCATTGACAGAGAATCTAGAGAGGGGTGGTGTGGAGGAGAAAGCCTCAATGAATATGTTACTAGTGTTTTCAGTGATGTATCGCTTTGAGACAACCTCAGTTTGAACATTTGTGTACACAGATATATCACTCTCAAAGAAAACACAGTAATGGTCAGAGAGAGCGACATCAGATACCAGAACCTTAGAAATGTTCAGACCCTTTGAGATAACTAAGTCCAGGGTGTGGCCCCTGTTGTGTGTAGGCTGTGTCACATGCTGAGTGAGTCCAAAGTTATCAAGGACACAGCACAGTTCTTTAGTCCATCTGTCTTCAGGCTTGTCGACATGGATGTTAAAGTCACCAACAATTAACACACAGTCAAAGTCAGTGCAGACAAGAGACAGTAACTCAACAAGATCATCAAAGAAATACGTACAGTATTTAGGTGGCCTGTAGATGTTTAGAAATATAGCTTAAGAAGATGAGTTTACCTGAAGAGCAACATATTCAAAAGAAGTAAAACTTCCATAAAACATCTGCTTGCATTTGAGTAACTCATTAAACAGAATACTAACACCTCCTCCTTTTTTATGCATTCTAGTTTCACTTATGAAAGAGAAATTTGGAGGACTTGATTCAATGAGAACAGCTGCACTGTTATCCTGGTCTAACCAAGTTTCAGTTAAAAACATAAAAGTAAGATTGTGTTTGATGATAAAATTGTATTAAAAAGATTTTCCTGCCAGAGATCTGATGTTTAATAGAGCTACAGTTACAGTATCAAAACCAACTGTGCAATTTTTTGCGACAGTTAGTGGCTGACGAGGAATGGGAGCTAAATTGAATGGATTGGCACATTTAGTCCGGCATTTCCTGTTTCTTAACAAATTCACAATTTTTTTATTACCTGTAAGCACAGGAATTGAGGAGGCTGCCTGAACTCCAAGGGGCCCTGGCTTTTCTCGGGGGAAAACAGTAGTGATACCAACTTCGTAGCCTGGACCCGGCACATATCAGTAAGAAAAAGAAGTTCTGGGTACTTTCATAGCTGGGAAGTCAAGTGGGAAGTAGTTTTTTGGCTTCATGTGCTACTGAGCAGCTTTCATAGGAACAAGTCAGGCGCCTCTTAAATGTTGTATCCAGATTTTATTTTTTATTATCATGCATCACCTTTGCCAGTGTTTTTAGCATCAAGTTAGCTGCACTTCAACTGCAAAAATGACCATAAGAACGACTTCAAAATCGAAAACCTCACCACCACACTCGTCAGAGAAGGAATATGATCCATCATACCCCCGGCCTTATTGCTCAGCAGGCCAATAATATTACGCTTTGTTATAGTCTAACTGTAGGGCACTAATCAAAGTCACACACAGTTGCCAAACAAATGAATTCTTGAAGTTTGACCCTGTTCATTCACACACAGTTATATCATTGCCTTTCAGGCATTTCAATCAAGTAAATTTACACACAGTAGCAGCACACGCAAACAAACGGTTGAGGATCTAACCCTGATCCTAACCTCAAAGGAAGAAACACTGAGAGCAGCTGTACTATGTGTATGTGATTGTTTTTTTCTGTTTGACAGTCCTTTCCAGCTTTCTCTCAAAACTTGGACTGGAGGATTTTTATCCCAACAAGCTCACTCTTCGGTCCTTTTTGGAGATCAACAAAAACAGCCTCAATGAAGAAGTTGTTTCATCAGTGAAGGAAATACCTTGGTGTTTTCTCAGGAAACTGTTTAAAATCAATGCAGAATGTAGAAGCTGTACACAGTTATCAAACAATGATAATAATGATGATGACAAAGATCCGTTTAGTCCGGACTGCTACACTGCAGATGACTCTGCAGATGATAATGTTAACCCTCTGGACCTCATAGTAGCACTCTTCCTTTGTGCTGACAGCTTCTTGCAACAGGAAATGGCCCTCAAGATGTCAATGTGCCAGTTTTCTGTCCCACTGCTGTTGCCACCCCATGGCAATAACAGTCATTGCACTCTGATGCTGTGGGCTCTGAGAGATATCGTAAAAGAGTGGTGTCCACATGATTTGGCTGGATCAAGAGGGTTTGTTGAAGACAACATTGTCCAAGCAGATATACCATTCTTTTCCTTTGTGAGGCTGAAAAACTGCAGTTTATCCAAGTCTCAGGTTTTGAATCATGGTCTCAGTCTTGGCCAGCAGCATCACAATATCTTCATACATAGAGAAATGAAAGGAGGAGAACATGGAAAGAAAATCACCAATGGATTGGTAGAGGTTTGCTGGTACCTTCCTAGTGGCAGAGAAAATACTGACATATTTCCAAAAGCAGTTGCCTTCGCCAATCTGAGAGGAGACATTGGTCAGTCAATCACACGATTTAGTTTTCTTTTTGAAGTGTCAACTGCTACTTTTGTATTTCTGGACAAAGTTGAAGAAAATGAGCACAAGATTCTGACTTCTCTCCAAGATGTGAAATCCAAACTGTTCTTGGTTGTTAACCGCAGGGCAGAGAATGCTGAAGAGGACATGAAGTCTGTCAAGGCAACAAAGGAAGAGTTAGGTTTACCAAACAGCAATGTGAAAATCAAAGAGTCAAAGATAAATGCTGTAGGGTTTTCAGCGAAAATTTGTGCAGAAATCAAGAAATCAATGACAGTTGGAACAACCCCAAAGAATATTGAAAATATGCTTGACACGGCTGTTGATCTTGGTCTGCCAGTGGATGAAAGAAAAACTGACAAACATAAGAAAGCAGCTGAGCAGATTGTGAAAGGAATTGGAAAGCAAAGTATACCAGACTACAAGAAACAACAGCTTCCTTTGCAAGGAGATGACTGGAAAAGGTTATCACAGTTAGAGAGAGAGGAATGTAGGTTAAAAAAAGCTGGTAATCAAGAACTGGAAGAATATAAATCTCAGCTACAAGAAGAAAAACAACAGATTAAGAAGGAGCTTTGCAAATACAAACTATCAGGTGCTATGAAGATTTTCATCAAACACTTATCAGAAAGTGACAAAGAGAAAAGAGATTTTTTCCTGAAATGGATTAAACTTGAGCTAAATGCACATTTGCGGTCTCAACTGTCTTCACTGCGTCACAAGTTCTCAGAACACGGCAAAAAAAAGGAGAAAAATGTGAAAGAGATAGCAGAGTTGGATCGAGCTTTGCTGGAATGCTCCTTAGGAATAGAGCATTACATGAGAGAGATGGGACTGATCTATGAGTTCTCCTCACAGTCAGAAGACCCTGCTGATGAAGTGTCTGATCTCCCTGGTTTGGCTGCTGAAATGCTCCTGGATGGACATCCTTTAGAGCTCTTGGATGGAGATGCTTCCAACATCCCAGAGAGATGGCTGACAGATGTGCTCATGGAGCTTCACAGGAAGGTTGGAGAGAAGAGCAGACTGTTGGTACTGACTGTGTTGGGTGTTCAAAGTACCGGAAAATCAACACTCCTCAACACCATGTTTGGAGTACAGTTTCCTGTCAGCAGTGGAAGATGCACAAGAGGAGCCTACATGCTCTTCCTCAGAGTGGGTGAGGATATGCGAGAAGAGCTGAACTATGACTTCATAGTCCTCATTGACACAGAAGGTCTCAAGTCTCCTCATTTGGCTCAACTAGATGACAGTTATGAGCATGACAACCAGCTGGCAACCTTTATCATTGGTTTGAGTGACATTACCATCGTCAATGTTGGAATGGAGAACTCAACAGAAATGAAAGATGTTCTGCAAATTGCAACACATGCATTCTTGAGAATGAAGGAAATTGGTAAAAAGCCAGTTTGTCATTTTGTTCACCAGAATGTTGGTGGAGTTTCAGCTCATGCAAAGTTGATGACTGACAGAAAATATCTCTTAGACCAACTCAATGAAATGACACAAATTGCAGCTGAAATGGAGAATCAGCCGTCTATAAAAGC
>CAEMYA010001858.1:0-20542 GCA_903131615.1 Diplodus sargus | reverse complement strand
CTTAGCGTCATACTTTCTACTGCCGGCACCGTATTTCTAATTAATTCATAAATCTCTACCGCATTAGTTTCTCCTTTTCTCTTTAATTTGAAAATTTAGACAGAACCTGTATCAATGAACTAAACGCCTGTTGCCCATTTTTCCCTCATGTTGGTAATTTTCAGCTTGACAGACATCGGAAAACGCACACAGTCCCATCCAGGGCCTGAGTTTGACCCCTAGAGCGAACATGCTCACCTTCTTGGCCAGTTGGGGTGAAAGTCAGTCTCTGGACCCCTGTCATGTGTCCAAGTTGTCAATAGCTATCCTGCCGACAACGCCACCTGTAGTTTCTGGGCTCTTTTCCTCAAAGGTGTCGGCGTGTAGTTTGATGATAAAAGAATTCTGCGGAGGCATGGCTTGGGTGGAGGAAAGAGCAGTCTTTATTGAAACAGTTCTTCTAGCCAGCGTCTGAATTCAGAGTGTGGCCGCCCTCTGGAGTTCTCAAATCTATGGCGAAGGTAATGCCAAACGGCTTCGCCCTCTGCTCGATCTTTACCAAAATGCCACCCCCCGATTCTTTACTCGTGAGCCTTCTTAAAGTCTCTTGGGCTGTACTTGCCTACTTCTAATTGGTCACTGTGGTGGGTTGAGGGTCCATCTGTCCAATAAACTAAAAAAAAGGAGTTGGCCTATCTCTCTGCTCATCTCCCATAAATGGCTAAATCTGTTATTGTCACTCCTTAGGTCTTGTGCTCCAAAATTACCTAAATGACCCCTCTATCCTTTTCTGGAGATGTACACAGTTAGATATCTTTCTCCAGCTGACATAGGAGTCAGGCTCCATTTTAGTCCCTATAGTGGCCTTGTCTCCTGCTAACCTTTGACCTACACACAGCTGAATGCTGGCTCCAAGGTCCCTTGGAGCTGTGAGCCCCGTATTGTCTGCATTCCCTAACTTACACCAGGACGAACAGGTTAAATTTACACTGAGTTGAATTAAAGGCCAGAATGTGTTGCTGTCCAGAAACCTCAGTACGCATACTGTTGTTTACATTTTTGTACTATAGTACAAAAATGTAAACAGTATGCGTTACCATAATAATCATGGTAATTATGGAAATAAAAATACATTTTTCAGAAATATTGCGCTTTGTACGCTGAAGTTGCCCTCCTACGAGATAACATCGCTGGGAGTGGCCTCAAGCTTATTTGAGTTTGAGATCACTGCTTTACAGTTAGATGCTTAGAGAACAGCCACAGCTGTGGTTGAATCTGTGATTCTATGAATAAGCCTACGGTAGCTTTACTGTGGCTACTCTTTACTTCTCCCATCAGCATTAGCCAACAAGATACTTGCCACACATGATTTAACCCCCTGTGGCTCCATGGCCTTTTTGTAACAGAGATTCCATAATACTGCTGTAAATCATTCAGCTAGGTTCACATGTTATACTGACTGAACTAAACATCTGCTGTATAATGTTACTCCACTATGTGATTTTAGATAGCATGCTGGCAAATAGCACAAGTAGTCCCATCCTCTCTTCTCATCCGAAAGGTTTATTTTGATGTATTTGAAAGGCCAAAAGAAAATATTAAAAACTTTGTTTTGAGAAATACCCATGTACAACTGCTTAACTAGACCACAGCTTTTTGTTGCTGCGCACTGCTATTGCCACCTGCTCTTGTCTGCTTTCCAGGCAAGGAGCTGAAAATCAAGCTGTTCAACTGTGCTGCTCCTCATCCTCACTGCTGCCCACCTCCATGGAGGTCCCGCTGCCCAGCACCTCATCAGGGGTCGAGGCAGAAGCCTCTGCTGTTACTTTCCCTTACCCCTGCCCCTGGTCACCCTCAAGACCTGCTCCACACTTTGCCTCCTGGTATCCCTGAGATTCTGTGACAGTAAGTAACTGAATTAATGTGACTAACAAAAAATGCAGGTAACAAAAAGGCAATCCATTTTCTTCCCTTAACAATATCTGTCCTTCCCTAAAAGAAAATGTAATATCAATTTGTTCGTTTAGTTCAAGTAAGATAAGATAGACTGTTGTAATTCTCATGAGACAGTATGTTCTACCTTGGAAATAAATACACAAAATTGACATTTTTAAGCCCTACTTAATAATGCAGGGTAAACCCCCCCTGACGATTGCTTTGCAGTTTGTACAAACACTGCAGTGGATTTGTATTCTGTTTTGTAGCCGCCACATGGTGGTGATGGTGAACCACATGCATAGCACTGTTTTGCTGGCTGCAGAGACTTTGTTTTGATAGAGTGAATAGTCAGTGAGTGAGTAATAGGTGGAGAACTGTAATGTAATACTTTGATGATCCCTCTCCCCTCTTACACCTGTAATCACCACCTGCAACACACAACTAAAACCTGCTTGTCAGGTGTTCAGCAGCGTCCCCATTGACTGAATAATGACGTTGATGGTGCTGACATGCGGTAGTTTTCCACATACACACTGAAGCTAAAGCAAGCTGTGACATTTATCTAGGTGACACATAAACCTTTTGGTGTAATATTAGTCATGCAAGCAAACAAGTCCACATTAAAAAGTTGTGTTTAAAGGTGCAGTTGGTAACATTAAATTTGAACAAGTACAACTTTCAGATCCCTCCCCCCCCTTTCTGCTGCACTCCTGCCCTGCCTCCAAAGTCCCTCCCCAAGAGGAGGCTGGCGTGCACACGACACGCACTACCTGCACGCGATTGAAGAGGCCAGGTAAATAACATGGTGCATGAATCAGTAATAACGTAACATGAACTACACTCCAGACAGCTAGATATAAAACGCTTTACAGTGATTTTCACATGGCTATAACTTACCTAGAAACTTGTCCCTTAATTCATTACATGTTTATTTAGCAATACATTTTGTGATAAAAATAACGTTCGGAAAGTGTAGTATTTAGCTTAGCACATTACTTCAGTCACGCCAGTAAATTAGCAGCTTATTTACATTTGTCGCATTGCCAAATGTGTGACATCTTTATTTATTGATTGGTTAGAGTTTTGAGACTGAGACACTTGGCTCAGAAGAAGAGTACACCCCAGCAGCTGCTTCTACGAGCACGGCTAGACGAGGGAGCCATTGACGAAATGGATCAGGCCGGGGCAGAAGGCGTTGTGTGGGCCAAACACCCGATGACCTCGGTGCAGATGACATTGCTCGAGCCGAACATTTGAGATTGCAGAGGATTGCATTTGAATGTGTAAGTAGTCTCAGTAGTAATAGTCTGTTTCTAAAAACAAACAATTAGCATTGTTTAGCAATTAGCATCTACGGTAGTAGTTGTTAGCTGTGGATGTTATGAGCTTCAGTAAACATAATTTTTACTAGTATTATCATATAAAGACAGGCTGTTTAGGACACTGTCCCTTTTAAGGCCTGTCTTAGGGGGGTTGTCTGTCTCCAAATCTGCCCTGTGAGTATTGGCATGACGCAAAAGGGCAAGATCTTCCTGTGTCTGTACTCTCAAGACATCTCTGTGTACTCTACACAGCCGACACACAGGATTTCCACTGAAACTCTCACTATACCCAAGAATAGCATTTAAACCCAAATTATCCCCGACAACTGTGAATTTCACTACTCCTTGAAAGTCACGGGTGTTAACAGTGATGCCATCCTCAGGGGCGCTGCCAGGGATTTTGGGCCCCATGAAAAGAAATATTACCGGGCCCCTGTATAGCCGGTAATTTGTTATGCTGTTTACATAAAACTGTGCATTTTAATGATATTTTTGACTATAATTTCCTATATGTGTGAAAAGAGCAACATGACAGTTACTTGGTAGAGGAAGCACTCAACACTCAGAATACAATGGAGTTTGTTATATACGTTTATATTTTGTTTAAATAATTTATCTTCAAAACTGTACGTGGTGGAATTAGACTTCGGGTGGAAAAAATACATAAATGAGGTTCTATGGTTGTTGCGATTTAATATTGTTAACGTTTCTCTGATTGGATTGAGAGCAGTCACTTAGTCTGCAAGCACCAGAAAATTTCTCCTCTTTTCCTACTGCAAAGCAAGAGGTGAGAGTCCCAAACTAATGACCAAACATAGTATTTCAGTGAGTTTATAGTTCAGTTTCAGTGATAGCTAAATTTCAACAAAACAAAATAAAGTTATAGGCTATATGCTTTTTAAACCATTTAAATCATTCTGAAATAAATACAGTGTTTTTATTTCAGAATGATCTTCAATGATCTTCAATTTCAATTCATCTTTTTTTCCATAATAATTGATTAATTCAACACAGAGCTGCTCACCTCCTTCCTCAGTTGTGGGTAGGCCTACTGGGGCTGGTTCAGGGGTAGGTGGGGGTACTGGGGCTCACGGGGCTCACAGACAGCTGCGGCTGCTGCACTTGACGTGTCTGTTCAAACATGCATCCTTTTTGACAGGAGGGGTGGTCAACTGATTAAATATGGGCAGCTTGCTAAACGTGAACAGTGAAATCTAAAAATCCAGAGTTTTCTTCCAAAATATGAGCCAATATGGAGAGATAAGTGAGCTAGCTTAAAAATCACAAGGTTAAAATAAACAACAGACTATTGTGTTCCAGAACTTTCCACCACATGAACCAAACCCACCTTGTTTTTGGAAAAACTGGGTGACATACTGACGCCCCTTTGCTTCTCTCTCCTGCCTAATCTTTTTGTCTTTCCTTCTTTGGCTACCCGACTTCCGGGGCTTTCTCTCCGTCTCCTTACTGACGCAGACTGACTGATACACCGCACCGCGCAGCAGTTCAGTTGATTGATGGGAGGACCGAACCATTTAATGTAAGGGGAGGGGGGGACCTTGACAAATGTTTCCAAAATACACTTAGTGTTATTATCAGTGCATTAAGTGATGCATATTTATGATTATAAACTAACAAATTAGTGTCATATTATTTTTGTCAGTATTATAATTTTATTAGGGGCCTTTCTGGGCCCCTGTCAATGATGGGCCCCTAGAATCCTTCCCCTTATCCCCCCATTTTCGGCGCCCCAGGCCATCCTTCTCGAGACACTTTAATTCATTCACAATTGAGCGCAACACTGCATCAATGCCAGGTCTCTGTGTCGTCCGATTTACTGCTAGCAGGAAGTGTGACTGTAAATTGGATAGGAGATCTGGTGGCAAACTCTTCAGGATGAAATATATAAATCCTAACTTGTGAACTACAGTCTTGGACCCAAGAGGATTAACAGTTTCACAATCATCATTGTAGAACAACAATGGCACAGACACCTCATTCGAAAAGAGTAGATGTGATTTACAAAATTCTCCGTCAAACACATCCTGAAGAACATCCCTCTTTTCCCCTTGCCAGTCCATCATTGCCTGTAAAATGCCAGGAAGTTCCAGTATCTTGACTAGAAGAGGCTGGAGCGGAATACGCTGATAGGCATCAGCCACAGCAACTTGTCGGACACTGCCAGCGGCTGAATCCCTCTGCTGAACATAAGAGACGCTGGGTAAAACCTCCTCAACTGGCTGAATGAAGTTTCCCGAGTTTGTGAAATACTTTATCTGTTTGTAGTCTGTCTCCAGTGCTTTGAAAGGCTCGGCTGCGTCTGAAAACTCCTGCCGGAGCTCTTCTACTTGTGGGCTCTGATCATGACCTAACTGACTAAACAGTGACATTGTCTTGGTTTTTAGTCTGTTCACAATGTCACCAATTAAACTTGAGGTGTGTTTAACCACATAGTTTATTTTAGTAAATGTCTGGGAAGACCTGGATCTTAGATGAGCTAGAAAAAGGGCTACTGGTCTGTAATTCCCTCTTGCTCATCGTCTAACTGCTCTGCTTGTACACAACTTGTTCTTGATTATCATCTTCATCAACATTAAAAACAATAGCAGGCTGATGCAATACATTGGCAGGCCGGGCCAGAGCCTGGTTCTCTTCGTGTTCCCTATGTAGGTGCCTTCTATAAGAACGAATGAAGAAAAATGTTCTGTTACAACTGCTTTCACAACACTGGAAATATGTTGTTGAACTATTTACACTGTGAACTGTGCGTAAATGTGATAAGAGAGACTTGGAGGCCGTCCACACGAAAGCGCTCTTTTGCGAAAACGCACATGTAGAGCATCGTTTTGGCCGACCATCCACACGGATCCTGAAAACCTGAAAACGCACTTTTTTGAAACCGGGTCTCAGGGAGGAAAAATCCGAAAACGCTGCCCCGTTTTCGTGTGGACATTGAATCCGCATACTTTTCAAAACGATGACGCCGTCGCCCCACCCCTCAACCTCTTGCCTCCGACCCCTGAACCCCACGACGTCTGATAACAACAACAAAAACAATGGCGGACTACATGCTTGTGTTTGTGCTGCAGAAGATATCGAGCCTTTCTTGCAACTTACTCGCCTTGTAGTTGAGTGTGAGTCGCAGCAGCAGTTCCACCTCATTATCGGTCCAGACAAACAAACGATTCTGGTTTCCTTGCACTAGCCATGTTCATCTTCTTCTTGTTGTGTTCGGTTTCTCCGTCTACTGTCTGTTTGTTTACAGCGCGCAAGCTTAATGCGCATGCTCCGTCTCTTCCTCTCCGTTTTTGGTGAGTTTCAAGCGCCACCTATAGGCCTGGAATATGAACTACAGCGTTTTCGGTTGTTTTCAGTGGATCCGTATGGACGCAAATATTCTTGAAACGATGCAGAGGAAGACAGAGGAAAAAATTATCGTTTTCGTACGTGTGGATGTGTTCTTGATATCACCAGGGATTAGCCTTTTGCACTTAAAGCATGTATATGCCATCTGCCTGTTGATCAGCGGTGATGAAACCCCTTAGCGCTCTAGTGGAGAGAACTTGCAAATTCTCTGAAGAGCCTCAGGAATTTAAGCCTGGGGCCAACTTTGGGGACAAGATTTTTGATAGTGTCCTCATCCAGAAGAAGAAATGCCTCCTCATCTATGTCTTCATCTGAAAGACAGAAAACAAGACAACATGAGTATTGTTAATAAGTCGAGATAATTGTGAACCACTCACCAGACACTCTTGATTATCAAGCTAACAAATAATCTCTTTTAAGGGAATGCTGTGGCTCTTTTTTTTTTTTAAGCGTGGCCCAATTTGCTAGTTAACTAATGTGGTTCTTTTGCAGCACTACCCATTTTGTGTGAATGACAATCTATACTGTCCATCTTTTCTTTCATTAATAAGTGTAATGACATTAATGCAAAGGTGAATATCTGGCCCATTCATATGCATAGCAGCTTAAAGACAAGGTACAAGTATCTTTTAACTATAAGGGTTATATACATATGCATACCCCTCTGTCGAAGAAGTTGTAACTTTCACAAAATCTTGCATCGACACATTTAAGCCCTATAGAGAGATGATGTCAGGTTAGTAAGAGTAAAATGCTCACCTCTAAAATGATCTATCAGCTCAGACAGCCGCCACTCAGTTAGCTTATTAACGACAAACCTGTCCATTCAAAATGACCTGGAGAAAACATAGCAATATAGAGGTTAGCAACAATTCGAAGACTGACCCGCTTCTGTAACTCTCACTGCTTCAGCCAGTAAAGCACAGTATAATATGATAAGCACGGCGCAGCTGGTAAACATAACTCAACTATTGTGTTGCCTCGTCACTCTGCAGCCGCGGCTAACGCGGCACGAAGTCGTCACTAGCTGCACTGTACTTATAATATTATTACCGGTATTAAAACAATGAGATAATTAACGTTACAGCACAGGTTATGAAAAATAGAATTTAAAGATGTAAAGTGAATTCAGTCATTTTCTTCTAAACACATATTTATTTTGACTTTACACAAACTTTAAACTAGTTAGATGTTGTCGCGATAGCCGCGGCTACATGCCAACCACAGAGTTACCACGGCTAACGCTAGTCTCAACATAGCAACTAAGCCATGGTGATTTTTTCAGCAAATGGTGCTAAACTAGCAACGGGGACATGGACACAGAAAAGTTTAAGTTACGTCAACACTGAAAATACTCGCTTGCCTTGAATACATGATGAAGTTGCACCGAAGAAGCACAGGCCATTTACAAACATTTCCATGGTAACAGCAAGCTCCACCAATCAGAGACATCGCTGTTACACTATAGGATTGTGGGTAGTGTAGTTTTTCATGACATCGCAAATAAAACACGTTTTTCTTAAAACAGGGTTGATATCATACAGACTTGTGGCTTTTACAGGATCATATACCATCGATTCATAACTCGTGGTAAGTCTACTTTGGATGGTTACGGCATTATGGCCAATAATCAAAGTCTCTATGCAGAATATGAATGGCATTTTCACTTCCGGAACCTCACTGTTGAGCTCTATCGGGGCAAGGATGTGATATATGAACTTATTTCTTCTATTTCTTAGTTAATATATCAATGTTAAGAGGGTGTGTCACATTTCTCCTACAAATGGCGATACTCTTTTATCATAACGTACACAACACACATGGTGATGATTGTTCATATTATATTGACATGATAATATAATAACTCCATAAAATACACCCCTCCAAGAAAAAATATATTATTATGGTTAAAATAAATGAACACAACAAGGCAGAATAAAACTGTCATTACGTAATAAATCTGCTGATTTTTTTTCTAAAATTCCCATTTACTGAATATTGTTATTTGCTAATATTTAATAATATAAGTTTAATAATTTAATGAAAATGTAATATAATATTTATAATTAATATTGTTATTACAGTGTGACATAAAATAAATAGGAAAATAAAATAAAAGAGAGAGCGAGAGAGAGCGAGAGAGAGAGAGAGAGAGAGAGAGAAAGCCAACCCTATAACCCAGAACATGGGTTACTCTTTGAAAAATAACCCAGAAACCCAAACAATCCAGAAATTGGGTCAAAAATAATTAATTAATTTTAACCCAACACATGTATGAGTGAAAAATTGGATTACTCACAAAAAAAACTTTGTACAAGCTGCACCGAGCATAAGATCCAGAAAGCCACAGTGATTTTCAGTGGAAGATAAAAACCCAGCACACACTGATTTCAATAAGTTACATGGATGTTTTTTTTTTTTTATAACCGAAACTGTCGTGAAAATTGCTAAATAGCCGTAAACAACGTATGACAACATTTAGCCTCACATCATTATGAGGACAAAAGCAAAACTGATAAGACTGCCAGGTCACTTCATAAAGATATTTTCTGTTACTTTCTAAAACGCCAACCAGTAATGTTAGCCCTAGCATCGGAAACAAGCTAACGTTAGCTCTAGCATCGGAAACAAGTTAATGTTAGCACTAGCATCGGAAACAAGCTAATGTTAGCCTGACTGCAACATCACAGACACATCTATGCACTACGGAGTACTAGTGTAACAACTACAATTGGCTTTTTAGCCCCGCCGAAAATCAAATCAAACATTATGTAAATCAAGCAGGGGTAATTACCTGTCAAGCAGAAAAGTCGCCAACTCTGCGTTTTGCATCCTTCCAGATCACTGAGTTCCCTCCAAGTCTGAAAAGCCCCTCTGATGTTTACTCTGGTTTTATCTCGGGCTCTGTCTAATTCTTTCTTTTGTGCTTTTTTTCCTTCTGGCTTCCTCTTTTTACTTGTCTTTGCCGCGTATGCTGTTGTTAGTAACGGAGGTATCAGTAGTTTTTTCCTCGCTAATGGTTGTTGCTGCGCCAATACTTTCTCTAAGCTCCTCAAGCCTCTCGGAGACATGAGCTTGACCGAGCGCTAGCATGAGCTGAGGAGGAAGGAGGGGGGAAGCTGTTTGCAGCGTGTGCGTGAGCAGTGATTGACAACTGTCAGACACGCTATCAGACACCATCCTGGCTCTGATTGGTTCTTTTTGTTCGGTCGCGGTGGATTCTATCAATTTGCAGTAGGAGCAGTAGGCGGGACTAAATGAGCCTGTTTCTTTTACAGATTACTAGTTTCATGTAATGCTGTCTTCACATAGTGACAGTTTTAGCAAATATGCAAAAGTTTTGTAACTTTTAGAGTTACCAACTGCACTTTAATTGAATAAATTTCACAGTGATTATCATAGATGTTTTGCTTAGTGTGACAAAAACACTATTTACTTTACCCAAACTGTACTGTCAGTATATGGGGCACAGATTGTTAATTTGCGCGTGCTAAATTAAACAGCAACAGCACATTTAGCAACAAACCATATAAGTGAATTTTTAATGTTACTTTTGACCAGATTTACAGCAATATTTATGAAATTTGTGAAATGTACTTTCCTGTAAAAACATAATGTCAATGTTAAATGTAAATGTTAAATTTAAATTTAAATTTAAATGTTAAATCTAAATGTTACATTTAGATATAAATGTTCAGTCTAATTCTAAATGTTACAGCGCTATCTGCTGTCTTTTTTGGGTAGAAAGACAGAGATTGCGCTCCGCTGCTTGTCCCAGCAGCAAGTAAGATCTTGTGTTCAACTCTGGCCGCTCTTCTATCAGTGTCTTCACTAGATATGTTTAGCCACGATACATACTCAGCCCAGTACACAATATACATACTAATGCATACTATGTGTAACTATGTAAAGAATTTTACTGGCCATTCTCCCAAAAAAGTGGAACTATTGTAGACAAGTATTTTAAATTATTTTAAATAATTCAAATAAAACAGAGGATACTGTTGTCATTTCTCACATAAAAGGAGATGAACATCTGTTCTGTACTCTTGCAATGTAGCCCAAAAATGGAAAATGCCATCCTACGGCTAGGCGATAGTCAAAGAAAAAGCAAAGGCTTACATGTGTTAATAAAATTGTCTGCACTTCAGAAGATTGCACATTACCTTTTTGATATTCTCCCTTAGCTCAGGAGCACCTATATCATCAGGTGTCTCCTATGCTTGAAGGCTATCCCCGACACAATGTAGTCCACTACATGTGGGGACAGAAACGCAGTTGGATGTTAAATCTTGGTTTGCATTCATTTGGTGCTCCTGAAAGGTAAATGTACAGCGCTTTCTGTACTTTGTACACCAGTATTCCAACCAAATCATTTTGGCCAATAACCTCAAAGTAATTGATCCTCTTGAACCAAAAAAAATGCAGGTTTTTTTTCAACATATATCAGAAACCAACTTTATTACCTTCAAAGGCATTGGCTCGACTGATACAGATTTGTCTTGTTCCAGGTGTAATAACTCTCTCACCGTGAGCTTTTAGAAGGCCTTTCTTTTTTACTCAGCATTTCAGATCAAAAGTAAAACAGACAAAGACAAACATACCTTTAGATGAACTGCCTTGAGAGCATAGAGTTAGGTCAAAGAAATTACGTGGTGCTGGTGGCATTTTCAATTAGTGAAAAAAATACACTGGTATTAATGCAAAGAAAATTACATAAAACTTCTAATAAAATTTTGTAGCCATTCATGACAGTTGTGTGACAGTTCCATTATGTTTGCAATGTTTACACTGACTCCAATTAGATATTACAGTGATTAAAGATAACTTGCAAATCCTACCTGATATGAGCAGCACTAGGTGTATCAGACTCTTCTACAAGACCATGCTGAATTGCCTCTTCAAGAGCTTCATCTTCCTCCAGATAAACAGGAATGAGCAAGTGAAAATAGAACAACAGAAAATTAGGCAGGAAGATAAATATAAATGTTGTCAACCTGAAAGAATTATAGTCAAACTATTTTTTTTAAAAAGCTAACCTTAATTGTTCAATGTGTCCCAAGTGCAACTTCACACGAGTTCCAACTGTTAAGTATGCTTACTTTAGACAATTAAATGACTGTCTTATAGGATTTAGGGTGAAGCTAGACTGAATGTGATGAGGTTGGTGGAAGTACTGCCTCTTATTTGTGTCCAAAGTGACAGAATCAGAAGGCATAGTTCAAACAACTGAGCTGCCAAGTGCCACCTGCACCTTGTGGCTTATGGGTAGAAGAAAAATGAAGATTCAATCTAAACACAGTTTACAGGTTGCTTCCACAGTGATCATAGTTAGGACTGATAAAGAATGTACAAATTGGTACAGAAGTTGCATCTGATTGGCGTTTTGTGTTAGCAATAATATCATAGGCCTTGATCCAGTGGTGAAATTCCGCTGTAAAGAAAAGCTGCCAAAATGATAAGTACAAGACAGCCAAGAACAAAATCAATTCTATTACTTACTATACAGCACATACAAAAAAACGTGTTTTAACCAACTTCTCCTTTGAGGCAATGAAATTTCTTGCACTTTGTCATTTTCACTCCCATGAGTAATACCTTCTGTCTCCTGCTCACTTTCATTTTTGGAAAGTGACATTGTATGTACTGAATGACATGATATTATGCACAAAAGAAAGGAAAACATGCAGTATATAAGCAATTATAAATTAAGTACTTAGTACTGAATATATTTAATGTTATTATTTACTCCCATATTTTTATTATTATTTGATCCACACAATCACTCAAGTAAGGTTCAACTGAGAGTTGGGAGGTCATTACTGCTTACAATGGTGGCCCCTTGGATAGTACTCCAAAACATCAGGGACAGTACACTCACTTACACCACCAGTGGCTATGTGTAAGCTATTGGTGGTGTCTAATTACCCATACATGTATCTGCATTTTGGGATAAGCAGAAAAAAGTAAACAAAAAAAAACAAAAAAAACACACATCCACACAGCCATCCATTGTCTGTAACTGCTTTATCCCTTTTATGGGGTCGTGGGGGTTGTTGCTGGAGCCAATCCCAGCTGTCTCCAGGCGAGGGCAGGGTACACCCTTGACAAGTGGCCAGCTCATCGCAGGGCCCTCACTGATGGCAGAGGCTGCCATGCAAGGTACCAACTGCACATCAGGAGCAATTTGGGGTTCAGTATCTTGCTCAAGGACACATCGACATGCAGCTCAGCTCAGCCCATAGCTGGGATTTGAACCAACAACCTTTCGATCACTAGCCGACCTGCTTCACCCGCTGAGCTACAGACGCCAAAACCCAAACATATAAACCATAGGTCGGCAATAGGTGGGAATTAGAGAATGAAAATAAAAATATAAAATATACATTTTAAAAATCGAACTGCCAGTCTCAAAAATGCTCTTTATTTGGAATCTTCATTTTCCAGAACAGAAAAATTTCCTCAATCTAAATGCTTATTTGTTTTATCTGGATACGAGAGTGAATAAGCACATCAGCGAGTTGCAGCGTGAATGCTCAACATGCAAAAACAAATGAAGTCAGTGGACAGCGCCTGGTGCTGACATTCCAAACTGGTCCCTAAAACACAAGTTGTCATTCAAACAATGGACATAGGCTTCATATTATTGTGAAAATTAAAACACGACTTCTTTCAAACAGGCCAGACATCAAACATAGGTATTTACGTACATAGAACTGTGAAAAGTAAAACACAAGTTTCAAACATAGGTGCATGTTATTTAGGCCTTTATATGACTGTGGTGGCACCAAAAATGTAAAATGATAACAATGCATTGCACTGTCAAGTCGGAGCAAATCAGAGCAAAAAAGTGGCCAAATATGTCAGATAAAAACGCCACATTGGACATAAACTTTTCATCTTCCAGCAGGATAAGATGGTCAGCTGCTGCCTTGCTCTTGCTCATTCCAAGGAACGCTTTGATCTCATTCAGTAGCGCACAGAAGCAATCCAGTGCTTTCCCCTTGCTTAACCAGCGCACATCATTGTGAAGCAGCCACAACTCAGCCACAAGTTGTCTGAAAATGTGGGTGCTTGATGTACCTCTGACAAAATTAATGACTTTCATCACTTTGTCCATAACATTCTTTAGCTCGCCATTCAGTCTGGCACAGAGGACACTTTGGTGGATGAGGCAGTGCAGCCCGTGCATTTGGGGGGGCGAGTTCTTTCAGCCTGCTCACCAGACCTCTGTGCTTTCCCACCATAGCAGGAGCCCCGTCTGTCACGATTCGGTTAACCCTCTCAAATGATAATGAATGCAACTGAAACAACTCTTCCAGTTTTGCAAACATAGCATCTCCAATGGTGTGCCCTTCTAATGGAATTAGAGACAGCAGCTCTTCCTTGAAATCCTTCCCATCAAAGTATCTCACATAAACGCACAACTGGGCTACATCTGTGTTGTCAGTGCTCTCATCAATGGCTAAGGAAAAGTAGTTTGCGTGACTGACACAGTCGATAATTGCAACCTGCACCGCATCATACAGCGCTTCTATGCAGCGGGCAGCGGACCTCGCAGAGAGCGACATCTGTTTCACTGACCCGATCACATCATCCATTGACTTGTTGGTATCAAGTTTCTCCAAAACTGTCACCATCATCTCCTTGAAGACCTCTGCGTCAGTGAATGGCTTGTTGTGCTTTGCGAGCACTCAGGACACTTTCAGAGATGCACTAGTTACCTTCTGTTGGGATGTGAGGCCTTGCACCAGGATCCTGTTGCTGTGTGCATTAGCACCTTTCAGGGCTTCGATTTTGCGCTTTCTTGCCTCTGTCTTCTGAGGGAACGCAACCTTGAAATCAAATCAAATCAAATCAACTTTATTTACAGAGCACTTTTCATACAATGACATGTAGCACAAAGTGCTTTACACAAGAAAGATAAAACAATATAAAAGAAAGCCCCTCCCTCCCACCTTCCATACTATATACACGCGCACACACACACACACACACACCTGCACACTCTTACTACTGGCAATAAGGAGACATGGCAAGGCACTGAGGATTGAGGAAACGCCACCTTTGGGGCCATCCACACCGGGAGTCCTGACAGGCAACAGCTGGCCGGGCCGAAGGGACCCAAGGACAGCACCCCAGCAGCAACCCAGACATAGCTCCCAGTGTGGAGGACCCCCCTGAGGAAACTCTGGAGTTTGATAAGATAAAAACCCTGACAAAAGATAAGTAAATGGAGTGAACAGTTAAAAGGATACAAATACATAAGATAATAAAATAAAAAATAAAAATAAAAATAAAAATAAAAATAATAATAATAAAAAAACAAGATAGGAGCGACAACATAAAATACGATAGCTGGAGAGCTGGTGCGCTAATTCGCTAATCTCTTTCATTTAACCCTGCAAAGTTGGCACTCCAACCTTTTTATGGTTCACTAGCCTAACATGAACATTGACAGCTATTTCCTGAGGCAGTCCGACAGCATGCCACGTAAGAAAAATCAAGCTCTTGACGATGGTGAACTTGGCCAGCAGGCTGGTAGTTCCCACGCAGGAGCTAACACTATAGCCGACACCGGAACAGAGGCTAGCTTACTGGCTCTTCGTGAAGCAGTGGGTGAAATTACTGCCAACATCTCCAGAGTTATCGACGAAAAGCTTGGCCCACTGTCAGAGCTTTCAAGAATACATCAGGAGGAGCTCGACAGC
This sequence comes from Diplodus sargus, assembly GCA_903131615.1. Lineage (NCBI taxonomy): Eukaryota > Metazoa > Chordata > Actinopteri > Spariformes > Sparidae > Diplodus > Diplodus sargus. The sequence continues at coordinate 5,226 of CAEMYA010001858.1, read as the reverse complement.
CACGAAAAGCGCATAACCGAGGCCGAACAGAGGATTTCAGCGCTGGAGGATGTCACAGACCCGGTCGAAGGAAAATTGAAAGCGCTGGAAAAGATGGTGTGTGAATTAAGTGAAAGAGCTGACGACCTGGAGAACAGGGGGCGACGTAAAAACATCTGCATCATCGGACTTCCAGAGGAGGCTGAGGGAGAAGACCCGACTCAGTTCTTTGAGGCCTGGCTCCCTAAAATCCTTCACATTAAAACAGAGTCAGGTCGAGTGAAGTTGGAGAGAGCACACCGCTCACTGGCCCCAAAGCCTCCCTACACGCAGAGACCACGGCCGGTGCTGGTTCGGTTCCATAACTATCAAGACAAACAGCGTGTAATGACTGCCGCGTGGGAAATGGGACGGAAAAATCAAGAGCTGAAATATGAAGACGCGACGGTGATGATATTTCAGGACTTTTCCGCATCCGTTATCCGTAGAAGAAAGGGATACGATAGCGTGAAGAAACACCTGACACCTGCCGACTACAGGCTGATCTACCCGGCGTCTCTGAGAGTCCCCCATCGCGGATCCACCAAGATATTCCACGACCCAGTCGCGGCAGAGAAATACGTTAAGTCACTGAAGGATACCCACCGTGACGATGTGTGAGCATTACTCTGTAAGTTCCTTTTTTAATTTATTATGTTATCTTTCCCCTCATGCTGAAGAGTGGATTCGTCTGACTTTTATTATGTTTTATAGCTAAACAATAGACATTATGGACATACATTATAGACATACATTGCACCTGATCTGGAGCACTGAGACTGTCATCTTTGTAGGCTCACTATACGCGAAGCCTCCCAACCTCCTGGAGAGAGATCTTTCTTTTGTTGCTAGAGAACCCTCTCACTCGAGCTCCTCTAAGTTTAGGAGAAGGACAGTGTCTACGTTTCATGTCAATGTTAGGCAAGGGGTGCCTTAGATGCACTGTTTTTTGTTATAACTGTTATTGTGTTGTGTCCTGGTTGTATTTGACTCACTTTGTTAGATTTCTTTGCAGGCGATATGTATTCAGACATTATTTTATCTCGTAATCAATAATCACATCGGCTCTGAAGCTATGCACCTGGAATGTGAACGGGGTTCATACACCGGTTAAACGGAAAAAGATCCTTGCCTATCTTAAAAGGGAGTGTGTTGATATAGCGTTGTTGCAAGAGACACACTTAAATGACGATGAACATTTGAAATTACAGCAAGGAGGTTTTGGACAGGTTTATTTTTCATCTTTCTCTTCAAGAAGCAGGGGTGTGGCCATCTTAATCCAGAGAAATTTGCCATTCAAATTTGTAGAGTGTACAAAAGACAAGGCAGGTTGTTACGTGATTGTGAGAGGCATTCTTTACGGGGAAGAAATCGCTATAATGAATATTTACAACCCACCTGGATACCCCAGTGATCTGCTTACAACTTCCTTCTCTAAAGTGATAGATCTTAACATTAGAAACACGTTTATTGGAGGGGATTTAAATTGTCATCTAAGTCCCATTATGGATAAATTTCCACCTGGGAAATCCTCACTTTCACCTCAGGCCAAAACTGTTTCCGCACTTTGTGAGGACCTGGACTATATAGATGTGTGGAGAGCCCAACACATAGCTGAGAAAGAATATACCTTTTTTTCAAATGTTTACAAATCCTATACTAGGATTGACTACTTTTTCCTCCCAAGAGTCTCGCTGCAGTCAGTTATCTCCAGCTCTAGGAGGATATAATTACTTCAGATCATGCTGCTGTGCGTATTTGTGCCGGAGGGCTCTGGACTGCCGGAGCTGGGACGGAGCAGGTACGCAGCGCAGCGGACCTGGTGGGGATTGACTCATAGACTAAAGTGAAACGTATCTGCTCCGCTGGCGTGGCGGAGACGCAACGCAGCGGAGACGTATCCAGTGGAAATTGGGGGTAAGAGGCGTAGGCAGGACGAACAAAGACACATTTTAGAGTCCAAACTGAAGCATGCTGAGAAAGAATATGTTAATAACTCATCTGTTCAGAATCTTAAAGAGATTTCGGCACTTAGGAGCACTTTAAGCCTGCTACTGACAAGGGATGCAGAGGGTAAAATCAGACTTGCTAGACAAAAAATGTACGAACATGGGGATAAAGCAGGGAGATATCTGTCATACCTGATGAAGAAAAAAGCAGATTCCCAAATTATTTCCTCAGTTGTAGACAGTTCAGGCAAACAGGTACTTGACACCATAGCCATTAACAATACATTTAAAAACTTCTATGAGAATTTGTATAAACCTGGAGTGCAAACTGATACAACTGGAAAAATGAATACTTTTTTCTCCTCTCTCAACCTTCCTAGTTTATCTGACGACCAGAAAGCATTTCTTGAAGCTCCGATATCTAAGAAGGAAGTGCTCAGTGCTATTAAAGGGTTACAATCTGGTAAAGCTCCAGGTCCAGATGGACTCAGTAGTGAATTCTACAAAGAGTTGCATGACTTAATGATTGACCCTCTTTTAAATATGTTCAAGGACTCTTTTAGGAAGGGCATTTTACCGCGGTCTTTGAGAGAAGCGCACATCTCTCTAATTTTAAAGAAGGACAAAATCCCTGAGGACCGTGCGTCATACAGGCCTATCTCCCTGTTGAATGCTGACTTGAAACTCCTCTCCAAAATATTAGCAACAAGACTAGAGGGCTTACTTCCTATTCTTATAAATGATGACCAAACTGGATTTATTAAAGGTCGTAATTCATACAATAATGTGCGCAGATTACTAAACATAATCCAGGTTTTTCAACAGCGGTCTTTGAATGGTCTGATGCTCTCTCTGGATGCCGAGAAGGCATTTGACCGCGTCGAAATGCCATACTTATTTTACACATTACACAGATTTGGCCTGGGTGAAAAGTTTATTAGTTGGATAAAGTTACTTTATACTAATCCCCTCTCAGCAGTACTTACACATGGATTGTGTTCTTCTAATTTCCAAGTTTTAAGAGGTACAAGGCAAGGTTGTCCTCTATCGCCCTTGCTCTTTGCCCTGGCAATTGAGCCACTCGCTGAGGCAATCAGGACACTATTGACACGAGACGACACAAGATTACTCTTTACGCTGACGATGTCTTGATTGTGATGACCGAGCCCGAGGTATCTACCCCAGCCCTTATTGAGACCATCAATAGGTTTAGTACTTTTTCTGGTTACAGAATAAATTTCAGTAAATCAGAAGTAATGCCATTAGGCAGTCTGAAACAGATACCTAAAACTTCATCTTCCTTTCCTTTTAAATGGTCACCAGAAGGCTTTGTCTATTTGGGAATACGTATAACACCCTCCTTTGACCAATTATATAAAGCAAACTTTCCACCTGTATTCGAGCGTATAAAGCTGGACCTAGAGAGATGGAACACCCTCCCAATTTCCTAGTTAGGCCGTGTCGCACTCCTTAAAATGAACATCCTTCCCAGGCTACTCTACCCAATACAAATGATCTCAGTTATGTTCCTCCACAAGACCATCAAACAGCTAAACAGCTGGTTTAGCTCCTTTATATGGTCTAAGAAGAAACCACGCCTCAAAATAGCTACGTTATGTCTTTCTTCTACAGAAGGAGGTGTTGATCTTCCGGACATTAGAAAGTTTCAGCTTAGTGCTCATTTGCGTACCATAGCTGACTGGATATGTAGTAAGTCCACATCTCTTTGGCTGGACGTAGAAAGTTCAAGTCCAAATACCCTTTGAGTAATCTTTTGTTTATTAGAAAAAGTGCATCTTTGAAGTCGGCTTGTACTAACCCAATTACAATTTCCACAGTTAAGGCATGGCATGCCATCAGAAAGTTAGAGGGTAGATCACAATTCACCTCTGTTTTCACTCCAATATTCAATAATCCTGATTTTCCTCCTGAAGTGATGGACAATAACTTCCGTGTTTGGGTAGATAAGGGGGTTATCTACTTTACACAAATTACTGGATGGTTCTACCATGATGTCTTTTAGTCAGCTGAAAAAGAAATATGACATTCAACAGCAGGATTTCTTTCGATATTTGCAAGTAAGAAACTTTGTCACAAGGGACACCACAATCCTTCAGTGTCAAAATATTTCACATTTAGAGAGACAGCTCTTTTTACAGAAATCTGGCAGCTCTATTAGTCTATTCTATAATGTCCTTAAGGGGTATAACACCACAAACACCTATTTTCTGAAAGGCTTATGGGAGAGAGAACTCAATGTTGAGATAACAGACGATGGCTGGTGCGATGCGTGGAAGAATGCAAAAACATTGAGCGTGTGTAACCAAGTGAGAGCCATGCAACTCAAGCTCCGACGCAGGGCCCATATATCTCCCTCTCAACGTCATAAATTCAACCTTAATGCATCACCACTGTGCCCCAAGTGTAAAATAGAGTCTGGTAGCCTTACACATTGCCTATGGCAATGTAGAAAAATACAGCAGTTCTGGCAGGTCATAGGGCAGGAGATTAATAAGATTCTGTCTATTAATAGAAACAACAACCCCTTATACTTGCTACTTGGCATATCTGATTTGTCCATTACTGACAAATTTAAAAGAAAACTTCACCAAACACTTACCTTCTGTGCTAGAAAATGTATTCTTCTAAACTGGATAATGGATAAAGCTCCATCTAATCTTTCTCTCAATGTGTCTACTTTATCTGTAGGATTTACGGTTCTTGAATTAACTGTCTCTAACCGACAAGAGTAACTCTCAACCATCCCATACCTCCATGTAAATCGGGGCGAAGATTTTCCAAACTGCACCTTTTTTGAACTCGCTCGTATTTCCACATTTCTGAAACTAGGACCACGAAACTTCATGAGTGTCTTCTTTAAGGCCTTTCTGGCTCGATCGTCAAAAAAATGTGCCGATTTCATGTATGATTTTGACTTAATAGCACTAGTTTGACGTTCTAGATTTGAGGCAGAAATCAGTCTCAAATCAGCCTGGGCCGGCCATTGCTACGGGCCCTCACCAACCATCACCTAACAACCGAGATCAGCTGGGCCAGCAGAGAGAGTGACACACTCGCATGCACACAAACACATGCAGACACACACACACACACACACACACAGACAGACAGAGAATATTCATGTTTTCGCTACAGAAGTCGCAAAAACCTTCATTAACTTTCCCATGAGGATTGAATGGGACGAGGTCAAAAAAGTCGCAGACACACAAATACACACACACACACACACACACACACA
>CAEMYA010001857.1:0-52104 GCA_903131615.1 Diplodus sargus | reverse complement strand
AAAAAAAAACATGAATCGCGTATGCACAGCGGGAGACGCTTTCCACCTGTCGCCATTACAGCGCCATAAAGCAAATTACTGAAATCTAAAAAAGTTTGACTAGATTGGAATGACATTAAATTGAATGTTTGCACAAAAGAAAGCGGTGTGACAGCAGAGGAGCACGAAGTAACACACCATCCTACTCAAACCATCAACATGTAACCCTGTTTACAGGAAAAGACACAATCAGAACCAGTTCTGGGATACTGGGAAATATTTTTGGTCTACACAAAGATGAAAAAAGCACTGAGTTTGTTTGTTTGCTTTCAAAACTGGCAAATGTCTCTGCAGTAACTACACTGACATATGAAACAAACTAAAGCAGTGAAACTATAACAATTTTACACACAACTAATTAAAATATTGGTTAAAAGCACGTTTTCAAGAGCACTCAAGGGATCATCAATCACACTGGTGTTGGTGTTGTTGATGAACTCTTCACATCACATGTAACAACACCAGCACCATATACAGGGTGAGTCGCTCTACAGAGTTAAATACAGCGTATGTAACGTGTTGAAGCTGTGTGTGTGTGTGTGTGTGTGTGTGTGTGTGTGTGTGTGTGTGTGTGCGCGCGCACTTCAGACAGTTTCTGGAAGTTTCACCACGAGAACGTTGAACAGAACCACCTTTCTCTTATCAGTTCTCATTTTCAATGATGTAACATAAACATGTCAACTGAAATATAATATATATAAATTTAACTTGGCAAGTATGATGGAGAAAGACAAATAGGTTAAGCACTCATTCTGAATAGATTTATTTTTCAGTCAAATATTGTGTGGTAAAAGCTGGCAGTAAGTACATTCATATGTTTGATTGGCAGAAAATATACAAATTACACAAAAACAAAAAAAAAAGCAAAGAAAGTAATAAATACATAACTGCTGTGTTGGAATAAAGACGGGATGCTCTGAGATCGACCAGCAGGTTATACATGACTGTCCACATGCCGTTAACTAAGTGACCCTGAAGCTCTATAAGCCGCTCCATGGCAACCTCTCCGCATTTATTAACAAAAAAAAAAGAGGGTTACAAGGCTACGAAGTTTGTTGCATTCACTGTTATTATATGAATGATCACTTTTTAACTGAGACTGTTTTATTGTTTTGACAATGATAAAACACATACTGGGGTTGTTGGGACCCACAGATGACGTCATTCATTGTGGATTTCAAAATGGACTCTGAATTGAACTCAGTGTCCCAGAATTCCCCTTTCTTCACACCTAGGTGCAAAATTCAGGTTTGCGCTTCTATTGGTCAGGGTGACAGACCCCCTGCTGATCAGGTGGTCAAAACCCCAGAGCATACTTTGTTCTCTCTGACTCAACGCCCTCTACTCCTTCAACTTCGGATCTTCAAGGGCTCCTCTCCACCTCCCCCCACGGGGCAGCTTGCCTTCAAGATCCCATCTTCTGGGCCCAACAAGCTGTGGAGAGCTACGAGCTGCATTGGCAGCAGGCCCAAAGAACTTCTCCTCACTGCAGCGACACAAGGTCCTGCCAATCTGAGGATCTAAGGAACACCAAGCAGGTTAGCACCGAGCTGCTATCCTTGCAAAAGAAAGGAGCGACCAGTTTCCTCCTCTGCCGACTTTCATCAAACCTTGCACAGCAAGAACAGCTTTGTTCAACATTGGAGCCCCAACCTTCTCCTGCAACCACCAGCACCTTCTCTTCAAAGACTGGTAACGTTGAACTGGGCTTAGATAGCAAGCCATAGCACGGCTAAGCACAGGACTTTAAACTCTGGTTGATGTAATGTGTTCAATTTATGTGTTGTTCAATGTTTTGGTGTTATCGTGACCTTAAGTCAAGTTATTGGAAGTTTGCTTTCCTAGACGGCAAATTCGACATTAGTCGAATTAAGTTTCACACAGACTCAGGGTCTCTGCATGCAACTAACCATCTTCTATAACCTGGCATTACGTCACACACACACAAACGCACACACACACAGGGACACACACATGTTCCTTGAGCCTAGAGCATATCACACCCACATGTGATATCATTGACCGCCATTGTTTCTTTGTTCTGCCAGACACACACACACACACACACACACACACACACACACACACACACTTGTATATAGTACTTGTTAGATTGTGTGTTTCCATCTTTGTGTTAAATAAAAGACTTTGAACCTTCTTGCTGTCCATTTAATATTGTACAAGAGTGAATGTTGCCAACCTCTACACTGTCAAGAACTCCAAAATCCTTCAACCATTACTAGCTGTTATGGTAAATTTGGTTGTAGTTATTAAGTTAATTATTAACCAGAGTTATAAACAGTTCAGTACATTTTTATGAGACTGATTTAGTAAAATTGCTATCTTTTCCCTTCTTCAAGGGTGGTGCCCCGAGGTGATCTAATGCAAATTGGATCATATTATTTATCATAATTAATAATTATTCGAAATAATCATTAATTATTATTGATAGCCAAATTTAACCTAAATCCCCTTTTGATTGTTGTTAAACACTCCTTAACCGGGCTTCGTGTAAAGCGAGGCCCAACAGGGTTCAGTAAAAGTCTGGCAGAAGTGAGAGAAGGCAGCACACTAAGTTACTTTTCTCTTTATTTCTTTGAAGAACAACATTATCACCTGACTACAGGTCTCAGTCCTGAGGGTAGTTACATGAATAATAAAACGTCATGGTGTGTCATGAGTCGGTGGAAGAGAGAGAGAGAGATCTGACAGTATATAAGTTTCCTCCCAGAATCAGAATTCATCAGACAAGCAGCTCCAGTTGGAAGTCAAGAAGACTCACACACGACTCAGCTGATCTGCACAACTTCACCAGGTGAGGACAAACTGGGCTGATGGGTGACAGAAACAGATCTGTGTTTAGACTGAACTCCAGTCTGTGTTACAGAGTGCAGTGTTTCCTCTAGGATTTTTTTCAGCAGTGGGAGCAGGCTCTCCGGGGAGCTGTGGCGGCGTAAACAAATGACACTGCAGATTTTACTTTTATGCACTCTTGAAAATAGTGGAGGGGGGGATGTACTCCAAAGAGTAGATACTGAGCAAGATAGTTATCTCGTTTACCTCAGCACTCACGACACCCGACCCAGTGCAGGACGATGGAGATATGATGCGGCAGTGGTGTATTTGTGACAATTTAAAAAAATAATAATTTGAAGGAGCGGCGGCTAGGATTTAGGAGTGGCGGGCAGCCGCTAGGGCTGTAACGATACACGTATTGAAGCCGAAATCGCGACACTCAGATCCACGAACCTGCCTCGCGCTGTGAGAAGGCAGAATCGCGACGCAACTTCCAGTCGCACTTATAGACCACAGGGCTGGATCTGAGCCCTGTGATCTATAAGTAGCCCCTTTCACATAGCGACGCTGCATTAACAACACAGCGGTCATCCGCCAATTCTCCACCGTTGTTCGTTCACACAGAGCGGAACACCGCTGTAAAGACGAACCGCTGCGCAATTCACACAGAAAGCCGGCGCTGCGGCTCCTAAAGAGACGGTGCACGTCATGATGATGAGGTGTGTGCGTTTTCCAGGGGTTTCCCCGGTGTCTTCCCTGTCAAAACCCGGCTGTCTTCCGGGGTAAATTTCACTGAAGTCTCGGTCTGGAGGGCTGACCGTCGCGAAGATTTTCTTTCATCATAAACACTCGGTGAGTTAAAGTTTTTTGGGGCGGTGACAGGCGCTGTTTATTGGGCAGAAATGTGACGAGGAGTCTGTAGGACGGGCGGGAGGAAGGAGCTTCTCCACGTACAGCGGTGGTATTTTTCCTTGTTGCCAAAGACAGTTACAGTAACTATGTTACCTTCATTTGGTTCTGTAACGTTGCTTTGTGGGACATTTCTCTGTATTAAGTTGAGTGAGGGATCTGTGCAGTTAACAGAGATAGACACGCCCTCCACAATACTGCACCTCTGATAAGATCAGACAAGTATCATATACCTAAGTTATTGAAATGTTACATAAATAAAATGTGTGAATTAAAAAAAACAAAATCGAGGTTTGTATCGAACCGTGGGTCAAAAATCGTGATACAAACCGAATCGTGAGTTTAGTGTATCGTTACAGCCCTAGCAGCCGCTCCTAAATGAATGTAGAGGAAACACTGAAGTGGAACATTCATGTAACGTCTCTTTACATTCACTGCATGCGTCACTAACAAATGGGCTGCAGATGTCTGGGGTGGACCCAGGGATCCAGATCAGAGCTTTGCTGGGGTCTCTAAAAGTAACTGTAACCCTTACAAACGTTAGGATAATAATGGAACAGGTGTGTTTTGTGATAGAGAGAGAAGACAGTATATACCTATATCAGTGGAGCAAACGGATACAACGTTTCATTACACAAATAAAGAAATATATTCATGTAAAATGTTTGCTGAATGAACATGGAAGCCAAAATAGATAAGATTGTGTTGCAGACAGCGTTTCACAAAGTTTAAAAGTTAAAAGTGAGCGTTTTTTAAAGGGAGTCTGGTGACTTCCTCCACGTTCTTTTCCCCGCAAAGAAGTAGCCTGCTAGTTAATGTTCAGTGAATTTGTAATATTTTACAGTATTTGGCAGAAATAGTGTGTTCAAAAAGCTGCTGGGAGGCAGCAGGGCCGTACGCAGGATTCTAGAAATAGAGAGTTCTAAAGTTTCAAATTTGCTATGTAGTAGAGGTTACTAGAAATTTTGGTGCCCCCTCCATGAAAGGGGGTCCGGGGCCCCCTGGGAGAAAAAAAATGAACCCTTAAATGATGACTTGAATTTTTAATTTTGTGAAAACTAATCTATAAATTGAGATAAATATATTTCAAACACTGTAGCATATTACAACACAGCCTATTAGGCCTAAAGACAACTTACACAGGTTATTATGTTCAACTCATTTTTCGAATAGCAAAGTAGTCAGACTGAACCATATAGTGGTGAAATTTAAAGGCCATCATGATAATTTGGCAATGGACCAAAAGTTCAGCTTTGCCAGATGTAGTTTTTCCATTTTCACCATGACGACGCGTTTTTACACCACTCGTTGTCACAGTCAGTAAATGTGCATTTGTTTGTGTAACTTGATGACCATACCTGTTTAACTGATGCTGTACAGACACTGGTCTTCTTCAAACTGAATTAATAAATACGTCTCTGCATCTCTGGCAAACACACTGACCTGACATCAGCAGGACTGACTGATTAAAATATACATTTACGAAAACATTTTCAAACCAGGGCTGTCAACATTTTTTCTTAGATTTAATACTTATTTCATATCATACATACATAGAAAACGCATTCAGCCCACCACCCTTTGTTGGTGAGTCGATTTTAAGACGCTTTGTTTGAGTCTGACGTTACACCAGCAGTGGTTCTGGAGTAATTACCGACATTTGGACCGTCACCAAGTGAGGAACAATCTTAATGTGGTGCATTCAGTGGCAAACCGTGCCTATCAGAACTGGTCCTTCTGTATCACATCCCCGTCCCTCAGAGAAGACGAGCGCCTGTTTACATGCTTCAGGTCCGACTCACCTGGATCCTGAAGGGAATGTGAGAAGACGCTCTGATTGGTTTAATTTATGTTCCGCCCAAAACACATCCATGACTAATTCAGAGTCTAAACACAACCTCTTTGCATCCAGACTATCTGCTGTTTGATGGGCTAAATGGACTTGGACACACCCTAAACGCACCACCACCATGTGTTATAGACCGTTTAAATAGGCCCTTTGACTTGCTGCCCACAACGTGGGCACTGGGTGTGAAAATGACAAGTGAGTCAGGCTAAAACTAGCTATGAGACTTGCTTTGCACCAAGTCTAAGGTGGAGCCCTGATGATTGATTACAGTGATTATTGTTGGAATATAGAGCTATGAAACACTGATTTTAATTTAAAAAAAATCATATCGCAGCAGCTCTAAGTGTAAATGAAGTCCTGAAGGTTGTGGTGTTTCTCGAACAGATTGAAGAAAATGTCCTCAGAAGTCATGGACATCGCTGCCCTGGGTCGACCTTTAACCCTAGGAATGCTATATGATGCTTGCAGAGATGAACTGATCCCAGGTAAGTCTTGACATTGACATATAAACTAATATTATATTTAAAACAGTTCTGTATACAGTATATCTACAGATATGTTCAGGAAATGTCCAATCTGCTCTGGTCCCTGGCTCACAAATCTAGTTCTGCAGATTTTCTCAATCATGTTTGTTTGGACCCCAACAAATGTCTCATCATCCTGATTTTAATAGTTTGTTCAGTGAAAATTAGAACTCTGACCCAAAAACCATCATTCTCTCTGACCTCTCTAATCATGTCACAACTGAAATATGATTCTTTGACCACATCATGCAGCCGATCCAAGATCCAAGTCCACAGTGATTCCTGCTTTATGAGACAACTGATGTTTCACAATTTCTTTAGGTTTGACATTGTGGGATAAAACAACTCTAAAAGAGAAAACAGTTGAAACGTCTCAACGAACCAGTCACTTTGAAGTCTCTGCATCTGACTCCATTGAATCCAAGTCCTCTCTGATGGACATTGAAGCTTCTCTGAAGGTCAGTTTCATGAGTGGACTGATTGAAGTTGGACGATCTGCCAAGTATCTGAATGATACGAAGAAATTCAAGAATCAGAGCAGAGTGACGTGTCGGTACAACGTTACCACACACTTCAATCAGTTGTCAGGGATTGAAGGTGAAACCATGGACATCCAACAGGAAGATGTCATCAAGAAGACCACTGCAACACATGTAGTCACAGGAATCCTTTATGGAGCAAATGCTTTCTTTGTGTTTGACAGTGAGAAGTTAGAAGCCAGCAGCATTCAGAACATCCAGGGCCACATGGAGGCTGTGATCAAGAAGATCCCCTCATTTAATGTTGAGGGTAAAGTTGACATCAAGCTGACTGAGGAAGAAAAGGAACTGACCAACAAATTCTCCTGCAAATTCTACGGAGACTTCATTCTTCAAAGCAACCCTGCATCATTTGTAGATGCAGTGAAGACCTATGTAGAACTTCCAAAGCTGGTGGGAGAAAAAGGAGAGAAGAGTGTTCCTCTGAAGGTCTGGATGATGCCTCTGAAGGTCTTTGTCATGACTACAGCTGAGCTGAAGAGAGAGATCAGTGCTGGATTAGTGTGGAAGGTGCAGGAGGCTCTCGAAGATTTAAGAGAAATACAAATGAGATGCAACGATTCTCTGCACGACACAGTGGTACAGAATTTTCTACAGATCCAAGAAGATTTAAACAGTTTCCAAAACGACTGTAATCGTTACGTATCTAACCTCCAGATAAACGTAGCGAAGGAGCTTCCCTCAATCCGTGAAGGTAAAGAAGACGAGAGCTCAGTAAAGAAACTCCTTGATGACAGAAACAAGTCACCATTCAGTCATGAAAAACTAGACAAGTGGCTGGATCATAAAGAGAGAGAAATCAACGTCATCAGGTCCTGTGTGGAAATGATGGAGGGAACAAAGATCGTCCATAATCAGTCAGAGCTGGACAGAGAGGTTCTTGCTGCAGGTGTCGATGAAGCTCTGTGCTTCGTCTTCACCTCCCTGCAGAGTGCTGACCCCGTCCTGGATGAGATGGACCAATACCTGGATTCAGTTGAAGGAAGTACCAATAAAGTCCCATGGTACTACTCGGATGAAGTTTTAACCAAAATTAGACAAAAAGCCAAATCTTTCCAAGAATTTGGCAAATCTTTGAAGAGCAACAGCAGATTCTGTTTCCTGGTAGCTGCCATCACAAATGAGAAATACATCGGAGCAACCATCTACCACTACAAGAACGGCATTCTGCTCACTGAGGACTTCTCAAAGCCGAACATCCCTGATGTGGAGACTGTCACAGACAGAAGAGATTTACTCCGATGTAAGTATTTTATTTTCACTGCAAGACAAATAAGAACAAATGAGTCTCCTTCAGAAACCTGACTGCTCATTCCTTGTATTACTCTCACACTTCATTTTAAGCTTTCTTACAAAAGTCCTGCAAATTTTCTGGGAGCTGACACTGAAACTGATTTATAGAGGGACTTCAGTGAAATGAGCGACAGTACTATGGATGCACAGTGGTTAAAGAAGTACTCAGATCCTTTACTTTAGTAAAAGTACCACAACAATAATACAACATTACTTCATACAAGTTAGTCCTGCATTCTAAAGACTACTGTAGTAAAGTTATACAGCTGTTATTAGCAAAATATCTTCAAAGTATCTGAAGCAGATATTTTATATCTATCTGTAAGAACACAGCTGGACGGAGGCTGAGATCTGAGAGTTTAATGAGCAGCGACTGCTCCACTCTAACTGTTGGCTACATGACAGTAAAAGATCATCAGCTGAAGTTGGAACTGAAAGTATCTCAAAGTGAAATATTTACTTTCCACCACTGTCCATGAACAGTACGTAGGAGCATGTGAGTGATGTTCAAATATATGAGCCTGTCCTTTCAAATGTGTTCAGAATAATCAATAAATGTGTTTTCAGTATGAACTGTGATCATGATCACGTCTCGTTCTCTCCATCAGACGCCTGTGATCTCACTATGGACCCAGACACAGCATTCAACCTGCTTATTCTGTCTGAGGGAAACAAGAAGGCAACACATGGACCAAGACAGTCGTATCCTGACCTCCCACAGAGATTTGATTATTGGCCTCAGGTTCTGTGCAGAGAGGGGCTGACTGGGCGCTGCTACTGGGAGGTGGAGTGGAAAAGTTTTAAGGTCAATGTTGCTGCAGGTGTTTGCTACAGAGGGATGTCAAGGAAAGGAGACAATAACCAGTCCAGGCTCGGAGGGAATAAACTGTCCTGGTGTTTAGGATACGCCCAGCAGTCAGGTTCAGCAGTTCTCACTGCATATCATAATAATTTGAACCATAACTTACCTCTCCCTCCTGCCTTCACCCGTCTGGGAGTGTATCTGGACTGGTCTGCTGGCACTCTGTCTTACTATAAGGTCTCATCTGACACTCTGAGTCACATCTACACCTTCCACACCAAGTTCACTGAGCCTGTTTATCCAGGGTTCGGGATTTGGGATGGATCCACCATGTCTCTGTGTCTGTAAACTTGTCAGCACATGATTCAGTTCAGATTGAGTTCAGTTCACTGAAATCACTGATTCAAATGTTTTGATTGTGAAGCGTCATTATGTCTGTCACATAACAATGTTAAATAATATAACATTTCTTTATGTTTGAGTATCTTTAGTGCACATGTAATCATGTTTGAGGGTCTTTAGTGCACATGTAATCATGTTTGAGGGTCTTTAGTGCACATGTCATCATGTTTGAGGGTCTTTAGTGCACATGTCATCATGTTTGAGGGTCTTTAGTGCACATGTCATCATGTTTGAGTGTCTTTAGTGCACATGTCATCATGCTTGAGTATCTTTAGTGCACATGTAATCATGTTTGAGTATCTTTAGTGCACATGTAATCACGTTTAAGTATCTTTAGTGCACATGTAATCACGTTTGAGTATCTTTAGTTCACATGTATTCATGTTTGAGTATCTTTAGTGCACATGTAATCATGTTTGAGTATCTTTACTTCACATGTCATCATGTTTGAGGGTCTTTAGTGCACATGTCATCATGTTTGAGGGTCTTTAGTGCACGTCATCATGTTTGAGTATCTTTAGTGCACATGTAATCATGTTTGAGTAGCTTTAGTGCACATGTAATCACGTTTAAGTATCTTTAGTGCACATGTAATCATGTTTGAGGGTCTTTAGTGCACATGTAATCATGTTTGAGGGTCTTTAGTGCACATGTAATCATGTTTGAGTATCTTTAGTTAACATGTAATCATGTTTGAGTATCTTTAGTGCACATGTCATCATGTTTGAGTATCTTTAGTGCACATGTCATCATGTTGGAGTATCTTTAGTGCACATGTCATCATGTTTGAGTATCTTTAGTTCACATGTAATCATGTTTGAGTATCTTTAGTGCACATGTCATCATGTTTGAGTATCTTTAGTGCACATGTCATCATATTTGAGTATCTTTAGTGCACATGGGATCATGTTTGAATATCTTTAGTGCACATGTAATCATGTTTGAGTATCTTTAGTGCACATGTAATCATGTTTGAATATCTTTAGTGCACATGTAATCATGTTTGAATATCTTTAGTTCACATGTAATCATGTTTGAATATCTTTAGTGCACATGTCATGTTTGAGGGTCTTTAGTGTCTTTTGGACGTTGTTCCTTCTTGTTTTTTGACCTTTGATTTGTGCTGACCTTAGAAAAGGGATCTTTTGTCATTTGAAACCATTTCTGTACTTTTTCTTTGAATTGTTGTGAGTTAAACCAAAAAAAATATAAAAGCTGAAATAAAACTGGAGTGTATTATGTACATTCCAACCAAAGCTCTTGACTTGACTTCTTTTTGAGGTGGTCTGATCTGGTCGTCCACAGGTAAAGAGATCCTGGAGTCTCTGTGAAAGGCTGACACATTCATTTAATACAAAGAGATGTCTGAAATTTAAGGAAAGAAATTGCTAAAGCTAATAAGATTCATATTCTATTTGATGTATTAAATCTGACTGGTTATTTTATTGGATTTGTTCTGGTGTTGTGATTGTGAAGGTTACACTTTATTAGAGATTCTTTCATTGTTTATGCATTTGAGTAAAAGTTAATCTGACCTTTTAATTAATTGTTCAGGTTTTTCAGGGATCTTGAAGTTTCCCCATTGAAAAAAAAACAGACCTCACAGTTTATAGAGTGAGAGTTCCTCCAGTCTGATCTTTTAAAATGAGTCATTCTGAGAATACAGTAAATCCCTCACCACCTATACTGCAGACTTGACACTGACATAAATTAGTACATGGAACCATGCAACAATTCTGTCAGTTTGGTGGATGAAATATAAGCAGGCATGAAAACGGGTCAGGGGTGAAAAAGGTGAGAAGGACATGATCCCTCTCGGGGGGGAGCATAGACCCCCGGTACAAATTTTTGAATATTTCATATTAAAAAGCATCAATCTGATACATTTTGAGAGATAAATCAAGGAGAATTACAAGACAGTATGAATGTATAATAGCATCTATCTATACATGGTCACATTATGCTATATAAGAAATGAGACTGACAACTTCTCTCATGACATGCGCAACAGCACAATTTTAATAGTGCAATCTGCCGCAGAATGAAAAAAGCAAGTCCTTAAAGAGTGTTTTGACAAGATAAATATGGGTTTTGAAGAAGTTACTGTCTCTCTGCTTGGAAGAAAGGTGCTGGCTACACTATGTTGATGTTATGACCTGCACCTTCTTCTTGTGCACTTCTGTTTGACAGTGTGCCTGCAGTGCATGGCTGCCCTTGTTTGCATAGTTAATAGCCGTTTTTATTAGAGATGCACCGATCAGGATTTTTGGGGCCGGTCACCGATCACCAAAAGCAGTATCTGCCGATCCCGATATTGCCGATCACAGCGTCAAATCCATAAATTCTTTTATATTGTTGTCTTGTGTAACTTTCATATATTTAGTTAATGATTCTTCTTACACAACATTGACATTGTATTATTAAGTATTAAAATTAGGAGATGAGAAAGTATCATGAATTGACCACCGTTTTATTGCAGGCTGAGGCAATGTGCAATATTTCACCCTCTAGAGACTCTTTTAGAGACAACTTGGACTCAGCTTATATAGAGTAACTGTGGCTTTCTAGTGGGAATGCAGTCAGGGTGGGAATTTCGTCATCTTAGGGGCAAGTCCAATTGGCCTTCACTTATTTTTTCAGGGGCACCAAGGTCACATGACAGGGCACGAAGGCCACTGAGTAAAATGTGTTGATTTACCTTTCAGACTGATACCATAACATCCTAATTTATAAGAAGACGTGGATTATGTATTAAAACATTTTTTAATACCAAAATCAAGTTAAAGCTACATTACAAAGTAGTTTTTGTTAAGTAGGGTTAGGGTTAGGTGATTTTTGTGACACCACACTGAATATTAGCGTTATTGAATATTTCTCCCAAAAGAAATTCTCCAAAATTATGGCAAAGCACATTTTTTCCAGCAGGAGACCACTAATGTTTGGAGTGATTTTGGTGACACTACACTCTGAATAATAGTGAAGTTAATGAATTTTTTGTAGTATCTCTTTTCGGTGTTGCACTTTGTAGACGGTCCCTGCGCCCTCGTCTCACAGCCGGCTGACCATAGAGACCAGAGTTAATGTCCAGACGCTTGTTTTGATGAAAATATGGTTGTAGCTCGTTGTCTTCCTTACTACGGTAGGAAAGAGCCGTCGTTTGTGTTTTAACAAGGTTTCACTTATAAATTATTGATCCGGGAAGTTCGAATCTGTGAATATATTCCAACTTTACCGAACTAAATCCTCCCACATAAGTCAGTTATGTATCGTGTTAAAACCGGCTGCGCTCGCTCGCGCACCTGTGCTGTAAGTGTCGTTCTTCTGTTTTGAGACGCTGCTGCGGTTTGAAAGGCTTTCACGTGAGATCATCGTGATGAGACTCCACCTGCGCGAACCACGGATTTTCTTTAGTTACTGTGAGTGACTACTGTGCAGTCGGGTGGCTGTAATTCACGGCAAGCTCGCTACGCTGACCGGGCCAGGGGCACAGCGGCCACTGAGACTGTGCGATTTTTTTTTTTTTCACAGGGCATCAAGGATTTTCACGGCCATGGCCGCCGTGAAATTCCTACCCTGCATGCAGTTAATGCACTGTCTTTATACTTAAACATCATCTGATCGGCCTGATTTGATCTATTTTGAGAACTCCGATCAAAACCGGCATTATCGGCCAATTGCGATCGGTTGCCGATCGATCGGTGCATCTCTAGTTTTTATACTGGGAAGCAAGCTGCCAATTCGGCTGTACTTTTTGCAGCTCGGTCCGCGGATTTAGACAGAAGGCGGTAAATTGGAGGTCTGTTCTGGTCCGCCAATTTACCGCCTCGGAGGGTACACCTCGGAGGCTATGTAAATCCGAGCCGTCGATGTGCCGGCCCCTGCGTGAGATGGCCGGAGGTGTCGATGACGTGCACTGTGGTGCCACCCACAGCCGGAGAGTTTTAAAAACCAAGAAACAGCTGATCACAGCAGTCAGTCCATCACTTCATCTGCGGACATCAAGATGAGCAACTGGACAGCTGCTGAGATCCAGGAGATGCAGCATCTCCTCGGTCTCTGGAGCAGTTTGATTGTGTCAAACAAGCTAAGAACGGTCGCTACTTTCAAATTAAAAGCCCCCCGTTAAGAACCCAGTTCTAAACTGTAATGGGGTGCAATGTAATGCTCTTATTTTGAAGACAAGTTCGTTGTCTTTCTGACAGAGAATGCAACGTACTTTACCTTCAGCCTCCAATCAGTCGCCTCACCTCAGCTACATCGACACGTCTTGAAAATTATTTGCAGAGATTTTAGAAAAGTTGTTTTTATCGAATTCAAGGCGCGCACATGCTGCAGTTCACTGATAATCTCTGGTACACCTTCATGGCCACCCCCCACTTTCCAAAAAAATATTTTCTCATCGGATCTACACGATTCACGTAGGACACCTATTTTGGTTTCAAAATGGCGAATTTCGCCGGAGGGTGAGTGATTTTCATGCCTGTATAAGTCCCAAATTCTACTGTAGTCTCTGTAGCTTTTAGCAATAGCTTAAATGTTTTTCATATCTCAGCACAAAATTAAGTTAGTGGTCAAAAACTATGAAAAATTGTACATATATACACATTTACATATCATATATGAAGCGACACCTGCGAGCTAGTTCAGGCAGTCAACTCGAGCTGCACTGCCACATACACACGTGACTTGCTTCACTCTCCAGACCATCTCACAAACGCACCCTCTCTATTGAGCAGGCTATTTAAACTGCATGAATTTCCCTTCTCTCCCCCTGGCTCGTCAATGCTGCTGTTGCCCCGCACAAGCATCGCCACCTGCTCTTTCAACGCTTTCCTAGATCATCGACTCTGCTATAATTGCTGATGCAATTGCTACTTTACCTCCTGATGGTATCGTAGCCATGTCTCTTACCATCTCCGACTTGGGGAGTGAGTCTCCATCCTCGGAGGAAGAAGTTGGGGTCATTCCCAAAACCCAGGCTCAGTCTGCCGAGGTTCACTCAAGGAATGAATCGGACGCGCCTCGTCTGCGCCGCAGCTCCCGCACCACCCGCAAACGACTCGGCGGATGGCCGGTGCACCGCATCCTGGAGGCGTTATACGCCCGCAACATCCCCGTTCCATCCGGCCTTAACCACGAAGAACTCTTCAATTATCTCCTGAGTCAAGAAAACTCTGCCAATGCCCAAGAGTTCAACTCAGGCGCTCATCCAAACAGCGCTCCTCCTTCCAAAGGCAAAGCCGCGGCAAAGAGGCGCTCCGCTTCTCAGCTTGATACTCCAAGACCCACGGTCAATATTCCTGCAAAAAGATCTAAGCAATCTCAACCCGGCACCTCCAACGAAGCAGCTGTCCTGTCATCTCTTCTTGAAGTGAAATCAGCACTCAATGTTATGAATTCCAGAATCCATTCCCTGGAAATCGCGAACTCCTCAGCTTGTAACATAAACAACCCGGGCCCATCCGCTTCGACCTCTGACACGGCTCTAGCTGCCCCGCTTCCTGCCGACATCACACCCCACAGGACTCTGGGAACTGCAGTTCCAGCTCCACAATCTCGGTTCCTGCCCCCCGCAGCAGCAATTCCTGATTCTCTCAGGAACCAAATTCTAACAGGTAATTCGTTATTATAATCTTGGCCTTGGGTCTATAAGCATACGTTTTAATTTAGGGAACATCATTTATTTGCAAACACTGTTCTATTAATGAATTAAGATCAGGGCGTTTTATAGGAATGTATATTTTTATATATAAAAAAAATAAAAAAAATAAAAATAAAAAATTGCTCTGCTCTCATTTGACAGGCCGGGACGTAAATCTGGTGAAGATTCTCTTATGCGGTTCTGAATTGCCGACAAAAGATTTGTGGATTGTGGAGATTTCTCTGTTGTTCTCAAAGACAGCAATCCTAGATTGTCAAAAACTTTAACTATGGCAGAATTTAATGTTGCCTTCGGTGTCTTTAGAGACACCATTTGCGAAATTTATCCGCAACGCAGAGAAGAACTTGACACCTATCCGGCTATAATCTCAGACCTTGGTCTCTCATACGGTGGTTCTCTCTTTTATGAATACCACAAATCCTTCTCTGCCAAAGCTGCTATGTATATTCAAAAATTCAATCAGAGACTTGATTGGTCCGTAGTCGACCTGCCCCTTATCAGCAGAAATTTTACCGGGCATAAAACTCTAGCCTGCTCCATCTGCGGCTCCTTCTCCCACACAACCTCTCTCTGTCCAAGAACTGCTTTGCAAGATCTGTCCACCCCGAAAAAATCCTGTGTTAAATCCAGTAAACCATCCTCCAAAGCGACAGGTATTTTTTCCCTCAGGATTCATTACCTGCATTAATTTCAACGAGAATGTTTGTACTTATCCTAATTGCAAATTTATGCATGTGTGTAGCTGGTGTGGAGACAGCCACCCACGCTCTGTGTGTCCCCGGAGGCTTCGTCCTGCAAAATCGGGGAAATAAATAAGAAGCATCCTTCGACTCCAGTGAATGTTCCAGCTCTTTCCAAAGCTCTTTCGAACCACCCTAATAGATGCTTTGTCAATTATCTCCTCACTGGCTTGGTTCAAGGATTCCTTGCAGGTCTATGCTGGCTCTCAAAAGCAACCCATGTCTTTAAAAACCTCCAGTTCGCTCTCAAGGAGCCAGAATGGTAGATGAGCTCCTATCAAAAGAGGTTAAAAAGGGCTACATGATAGGTCTATTGTCAAAATCCCCCTTTTCCATCTTCAGAGTAAGCCCAATAGGCGTCGCTATTCAGAGTAAGCCCAATAGGCGTCGCTACCAGAAAATATTCAAACAAAAAACGTCTCATCATAGATCTCTCAGCTTCTCATAATTCTTCCATTCCGAGCATAAATTTAGCTTAATCCCTCAAGAGCCCTTTTCCTTGTTCTACGACTCTAATGCCGTACAGAAGATTAAGTCAGCAGGTGCATTGCTGGGGAAAGCAGACATCGTAGATGCCTTCAAAGTCATGCCACTACATCCCTCGCAATGGCATCTTTTCGGTGTAAAATGGCGTTCCAAGTTTTACTTCTCGGTTAAATTGACATTCGGGTTGCCGCAGTAGCCCTCGCATTTTCGACACCCTGTCAGAAGCATTATGCTGGATCCTTTACAACATCTGCAAACTCCCTTTCGTCTTGCATCTTCCAGACGATATTTTAGTAGTTGACTTTCCCTCATCCCAGCCAGCTCGCAGCATCTCCATCGTCAAAAGCCCTTTCCATGAGTTGGGTGTACCTCTTTCAGAAGAGAAAACAATAGGCCCTTGCACTCGCTTAGAATTTCTCGCCATCACCCTTGATAGTGTGCTTATGCAAGCATCACTGCCACAAGACATGTTGACTCGTTATAAAATCCTGGTCTGCTGCTGCTTTTTTCTCTAAAAGAGATCTTTTATCTCTCTTGGGCCACCTTAACTTTGCTTTGCGCATCATCCCTTAAGGTCGTTCATTTGTATCATGCTTGCTAGCACTGGCTAATTCCGTTCAAAATCTAAGAGACACTGTAGTTTTAGACGAAGGCTGTCGCTCAGATCTGCGTTTTTGGGGCTTGTTATGTGATGAATGGAATGGCATTTCTTTCTTTTATAATGACTTTGTGGAGTCTTCAGATTCCCTCCAGTTCTTCACTGATGCGGCCCCTTTGGTTGGTTTTGGGGGGTTTTACATTAACGAGTGGTTTGCAGATGTCTGGCCACCTGAAATGCAGTCCCTTGGCAACAAACCCAAATCCACTGCTCTTTATGAGCTTTACCCCATTGTCGTTGCTTGTTTACTATGGGGCAGCAGATAGACCAGGAAACAAATTGTGGTGTTTTTGTGACAACGCTGCCACAGTAGAAGTAATCAATAAGGGCGCTCTAAAATACCAATAATTAACAGTCTCATGCGACGTTTAACTTGGACATGCTTTCTAAACAACTTCATTTTGCGAGCTACTTTCATTCCTGGTCATGAAAATTGTGTAGCTGATGCTCTCTCTCTCGCTTTAAATTTCAGAAGATCAAAACTATGTGTCCCCATGCCAAGCCCTCCAGCATGCCATGCCCTCCATTCAGTCAGATGACGCTAGATTAAAGGGATAGTTCGGGTTTTTTGAAGTGGGGTCATATAAAGTACAAAACTATAGTTGGTCTGTTTCCTACCGTAATCACCAATCAGCGCAGCCTCAGTTTGGAGAAGTAGAGAGCCGCTCCAGCCAGACGCTCAGCTTTGTACTGCAGTGAACGGGGTCCAGAGAAAAAGCGAAATAAACCACCTAAATCAAGGCTCACCTACAAAAATCTATATCAGTTCAAGTGTACGTTGTCTAGGTAAAATTCACACCGCTTCACATCGCCGTCAGACCGCGCTTTCTTTTGGCACTACATTTTCTCAACCGCAGAACCCCCATATCCCTACGCATGAGTGCTAATGCGGAGGGATACGGAGAGTTAAGTTTTGTTTTTATCTATCTATAGTCGATCTGTTTCCTACCATAATCACCGATCAGCGCAGCCTCAGTTTGGAGGAGCAGAGAGCCGCTCCAGCCAGACGCCCAACTTTGTGCTGCAGTGAACGGGGTCCAGAGAAAAAGCTAAATAAACCACCTAAAACAAAACTCACCTAAAGAAATCTATAACAGTTCAAGTGTACGTTGTCTAGGTAAAATTCACACCGCTTCACATCGCCGTCAGACCGCGCTTTCTTTTGGCACTACATTTTCTCAACCGCAGAACCCCCGTATCCCTACGCACTAGCGTAACTCGGCAACAGCTGATCTGTGAGCGGCGGAATACAGCGCGGGGCTCAGCTGCTGGACCAGAGGTTTACTTTCGATAAAAACAAAACTTAACTCTCCGTATCCCTCCGCATTAGCACTCATGCGTAGGGATATGGGGGTTCTGCGGTTGAGAAAATGTAGTGCCAAAAGAAAGCGCGGTCTGACGGCGATGTGAAGCGGTGTGAATTTTACCTAGACAACGTACACTTGAACTGTAATAGATTTCTTTAGGTGAGTTTTGTTTTAGGTGGTTTATTTAGCTTTTTCTCTGGACCCCGTTCACTGCAGCACAAAGCTGAGCGTCTGGCTGGAGCGGCTTTCTGCTCCTCCAAACTGAGGCTGCGCTGATCGGTGATTACGGTAGGAAACAGATCGATAGATATGTACTTTATATGACCCCACTTCAAAAAACCCGAACTATCACTTTAAGTACGTCCAAGCCTCTGCAGGTTCTCTTGTGCTCTGCCTCCAAATACATGAGACTTGGTTTAGCCAAAAGTACAATTAAAGCATATGATTCAGCTTGGCATTTCTTCTCTTCCTTCCACGCCAACCTCCTCCTTATTCCTTAGACCAGTAGACATCTCAGTAGTTTGTGCATTCATTGTGTTTTCATTTGAATCCCGCAATTTTCAAATGCAAAGTATAAAAGCCATGCTAGCAGGGATTCAGTTCCACTTCCGATGCCAAGATCCAGCATCCCAGAGCCTTCTCGAGAATCCTTCCATTCAGCTGCTCCTCAACGGCCTTAAAAAGGCAAGTCCTCCAGGCAATGATAAAAGACTGCCTTCTCACCATTTCACTAGTGCATAAGTTGGTGTCAAGGCTAAGACAAGGGTGTTTTTCACTCTATATTGATGTTATGTTGGAAGCGGTTCTGCTAATGGCCTTCTATAGGTATCTCAGGTGCGGTGAATATACAACCAGATCTCTCTCCTTTAATCCTAAGCATGATCTCACCCTCTCTGATTTAACTGTAGAAGATGATATGTACTCTTTATTTCTGAAACACTCAAAGTCTGATAGATCTTGCAAAGGCACCCAAATTATCATTGCCAAGACTAACACTGCCTTTTGTCCTTTCTCCTCCATGATGAAATTTCTGCATCATCATTCTCCCACCCCTTGGTCGGCACCTCTGTTCATCACCGATGGTTGCAATCCAATGACGAGGTCCCGGTTCTCTTCAAAGCTGCGTTATCTCTTCCCGAGCTGCGGTCTTTCCCCGGAACGCTATTCCCCTCACTCCTTGAGAATCGGCGCAGCTACAACCGCAGCTCTCCTTCTGCCTACCTCAACTCTAAAATCCTTGGGCCGCTGGTCATCCTCAGCTTTCAATTGCTACATCAGGCTCCGCAAGAAGGAGATCTTGTCCACACAAAAGCTCATGAGCTCCTGCACCCTTTAAATGCATCAATCGCCAATGTGCTTAAAGGAGGATCGCTGCTGATTAGATAGAATATTTCCCTTGTAGCCAAGGTGCTCATGGGGAATGGCCAAATGGCGACTGGTGCCAGGCCCACACATAGTAGTTTCACTAGATAGTATATTTCCCTTGTAGCCGAGGTGCTCGGGGGGAATGGCCACACGGTGGCGGTGCCACGCCCACACATAGTAGATCCTCACATCAGAAGCATCGGGCTCCTAATACGTACAGTTTTGGGGGGAATATATTTAATCATCACTCCCCAATATCTCATGTAAACATATTTGCGGGGAGTGATGAGGTCAGAGCCTAGACGCCAAACTATGTTCTGCTTGCAATAAATATTTCAAACGTGAGTTGTCTGACTGAAATGAAGCGACGCCTGCGAGCTAGTTCAGGCAGTCAACTCAAGCTGCACTGCCACATACACACGTGACATGCTTCACTCTCCAGACCATCTCACAAACGCACCCTCTCTATTGAGCGGACTATTTAAACTGCATGAATTTCCCTTCTCTCCCTCTGGCTCTTCAATGCTGCTGTTGGCCCGCACAAGCATCGCCGCCTGCTCTTTCAGCCCACCACCACCCCAGCATCCACCTGCGGGCTCTGTCTAGGGGGGAATATATTTAATCATCACACCCCAATATCTCATGTAAACATATCTGCGGGGAGTGATGAGGTCAGAGCCTAGACGCCAAACTCTGACTATGTTCTGCTTGCAATAATCATTTCAAACGTGAGTTGTCTGACTGAACTGAATGTTCAGCATCTCTGTTGTCATGAAATGTTTTTAGGGGGTTGATTTCTTAATTTAGTTGTTAATTACTTTTAATTGAACTTGTTTCAGTCACAACACATACAACAAATCAATGTTTTTTTTGGCATCTTAATATGAACTTGTTCACAGTTTGTTCATATAAGTTCTGATCTTGATGATTCTTTATTTATGAGGTGCTGAAAATATTAATTTGACTTTATTTCCATCGGTAAAAGTTGGACACGAAGGCGGAAATATGTCGGAGTAAATCATCTCACTTCATACAAACCTTCAGCCTGACGTGAACCGGATGTAGAACCATCGAGAACCACTTGAGCGATCATCAACGTGCACACGTGTTTAACAGAGTCACAGAGAACAGGTTCCACTTTTCTTTTTTACTCTTTATACATGTATTATTATTGTGAAATGCAACTGTAATGGTTGGTAAGTAGGAATGTGTTCCCTTCACTTTCATCGTCTTTGTGCTTTTATGGTTTCTATGTCAGCACTCAAAGTTTACAGGTTTCATTAGTTGCATTTTTAAACCTCATATACTGGCTGTAAGAGCCAGTAAATTGTTTTAGGCTGTCACCTCGGCCTCTCTTTGTTGTTTGTCTGTGAGCCAGTAAATGACTGTGGACTGCCATCTAGTGGCCAGTCTCGGTGAGGGTAGCCAGGTGTAAAAGGGAGGAGACTATGAGCCCTGTAAGCTCACCTGTGTGTATGCTCACCTGTGTGCATCTCAATCACCTTCTCTTTTGTCTCCACTGGGTTGGCGCGGCGTCTGTGTTGCAGAGTCTCTCCTTGTTTGGATTATTTGTGGTTCTCCCAGTAATTTGGCTTTTGAACCATATAAAGTAATCATGTACCCTCTTTATGTTGATTTAATGTAATCTCTTTCTTTTTCTTTCTGTATTTCCTTTCCATAGTTTTCACGGTGCCACAGCCGACAATAAAATTCAAGCACCCGTTTGAATCTCTCCGCCTCATTCGTTGACGCCAGTCATGAACTGGCCATCTGGCATACCAGGCAATGCTCGGTGGGCCGATGCACATTTTTAGGCCGGGCTGTCATAATTTAATCAAAAAAGTATATTATAAATCATTTGTTTCGACCGCAACGGCCCATTGGTTGCCTTTCTTGAAGGACATTGGGCTAATCCAATAAAATCTCTCAGCCCTCCTCTTTTTTTTTCTAAGTGCACAATTTAGAGGGGGCGGCCCATTGGTCCATCTTCAATATAGACAGTGGACTGAACCAATCAGGATATAGTACGACAGCTGCCTGGCCACTTCCCACTGTCTCCTGTAACTTCTGCTAGTTTCAAAGTGTTGAGCGCGAGGAGTGACAACATGGAGCAACCAAAGAGAAAGAAACTGGGTGCAGAGAAGCTGCGTGCTAAGCAGTGCTGCTGCTAGCCATTTTGGTGCCCTAAGCATAATTCCTTTATGATGCCCAACCCCGAGGAAAAAAACTTTTGTTTTTGCCAAACATATAACTAAATACCAATAACACAATAGCAGCATCACAATGTAACACCCAAGAACAATAAAACGAATAAGGAAAATCAACTTTGTAAAAACAGTACACAGAACAGGTCACACAGGTCTCTACATTGTCACCTGCTGATGGACTCTGAATGACAGGACTTGTGTTTTCAAAGGTGGTTCTCTGTGGTGTATCTGTCCCTAAGCTGCTGGCTGAGGGTGGCTGATCAGGGCTTGGTACTGTTGTAGAGTCTACAGACCTGCTGGCCGGCTGGGATTGATGTGTTACTGAACTGCTTGTAGATGGTTGCTCATCATCTGTATCTTCCTCTTGGCCTCGCGCTCCTCCTTGGTCATATCTCAGCATTGACCCTGAATTACTTCAGATATACGAAGAAAAAGGATCAGTATAGAAAGAGACGAAATATTCAAACAAAGCATCTTATACCGAAAAATATTATAAACATTAAAAACTGAAAGCATGAAGCCAAGGAGCTCTCCTCCTTTATTACTTATATATCAGCTATTTGATAAATCTAATCTAATCTAATATAAAAAGCATAATAGAATGAGTTGCAGCATTGCACACAATTGAACAATAAAATTTACTTTGTATCATTTATAATGGCATTTTATATTTATATCTTACCTACAGGAATAAGAGCAAAATGATACACTTAACACAAGACTACGTTTCTGAATCTTAAACATTATTTTACCATTTAATTGAATACAACTTAAAAATGGTTACTAGAGCATTTTGTCTAAAAAGTTTCTCTATTTCACTGGCAGATATCATCCATGCCTTTGCATCCTGACATAAATGCAATCTAAACGGCAGTTCATTTTGTCATGTAGCTTCTGTCACATTCAGCTGTAGCTAAGCTAGCTGCAGCAGCAACACTAAAAGTCTGAGTTCTTCAGACTTCACATTATCAAGAGACATTATCAAGAGACATGTCCCACTGCACATCTAACACCTAATGTGTGTGAGAGACTGTAGCTACATTCTGCTGAATTCCCCTGAATGACAATCCTAAAGATGGTCGTGGGTTTGTTGTGCATTGCAAACACAAAAACATGCGTTCTCAAATGACACTATGCTAGGTGCACTTTGCTAAATGCCTGGCTAAAGACTATTAATCACACTACACGGTAATAAATGATCTGAAGCAAGAGGAATTGTTAGCCGACCTTGTGCTCTGACTGCTAACTGTTACTGATAAAGTATTTAACACTGTCACGTCAAAATAAACCATAATTACTGCTCAATATCTAAGTAAAGTAACAGCTAGCTGGCGTCAGTTACTTGTTAAATGCAATTTAGCATTTTACAAGTAACTCAATTTAGCTTGCACCTAAGTTATAACATATTTGAGTTTGCTAACATTAACAGTAAGGTCAGCTAGTTGCAGGTGTATGCTGGGCTAACCATCACATTAGCAGCACATTTACCGTATTTAAGGATGATTAAACATGGACTTACCTGCAAGTGATGCTCGGGCATCATCTCACAGCTTCTTCTTTGTTTTCTCTGCTCCTGACTCCTGCTGTCTTCTCGGGGCCATTTCCAAAAAAGTTGACAGCCTGCTGTCAAACTTCGTCAGGTGCAATCCAACAGACCACTGAGAAAGGGGAGGAGCTTCCACGGGGAGCTGGGAAGGTGAGTGTGTGTTTGGGGGGCACCATCTTTGCTTTCCTGAGCAATTAAAAACATCTCTTGTTCTGCCTGTTTTGTGATATACATGACTAAAAAGTGCCTAATATTTCTAAACGGAAATAATATCGGCATTATGATTTTTATGATTGTGATGATTTTTCATAATAATATTTTTGGTGCCCTATCAAAATATTCTTGTGTTAAATGTCTAATCTTATAATAAGCCTTAATTACAGTAGTGTAAAATTGTGTGGAAATGTTTGCACTAAAAGCTGTTTTGCACAGAAATTCATTGAAGCCTGCTTTGTTTTTTAATGTTTATTTGTAAGTGTTAAGGTCACAGTGTCGCATGAATAACAAGTCATGGTAGCTTTACACACATTCAAACAATTTGTACAAAGAGTAAAATGGAATGGAATATGTGAAGTGGAATATTTACAATGAATCCAGATCAGACTTTAAAATCTAGTCCACACATGTCAAATGAGGTTATAATCAATATTTCAGAATAATTCAAACTCTGATATTGGTGGGATAAATAATGTTGTATTATTTTGTTCCAAATCTCACCCCATCATACCTCCCAGTGATTATTTCCAAGATGAAATGAGTTACCACCGGGCTGGCTTCTTAAAACTTAATACATATAAAAATCAGTCAAATGAGCCAGTTTTTTGAAAGGAACGGCTCACCAAGATCCGGCTCCCCTCAAAGAGCCATAAATCCCATTTCTACTCTGCAGTCCTTTAAAAAAGTACATAACAGAATTCAGATGAACAGTTTTATACCATAACACACCTGCAGGAGAAGTGAGGGACACGGTCAGTCACACAGGCTGTCAGCCGCTCTCTCGTCTCCTACGTCACTATATCATTGTTGTGTACCGTTAATTAAAGTCCCCCTGCTACAACAGGTGACACGGAACCATGAAAAAAAACTGAATTGGATGCAACACTGGTTTTACAGAAATGTGGACATTGTGGCGGAGAATATTACACACAGGTTTTCAGATTAGTCACAAAAATAAATTTAAAAAAATAGAAATAAAACAGATGATAATATGAGCAACATACTGACACAGCTCCACTTACACTGTAGGTTTATATCGTTGCATTTATAGCGCAGGCAAAAAGTTATTGTATCTGAATATAGCTAAATCTGATTTATTAGTAGAGGAGGTTAAATCATTAGAACAATTATCCATTTCATTGAATTTAGAAAACAACTATACAATGTAGTAAGATCTACATCTAAGATCAGACTTTAAGGTGCTGCTGATGACATATAAAGCTGTACACGGCCCCGTCGTACATGTCAGATCTAATTAAACCATGTACTCCTACTCGGGCATTACGCTCTCAAAATTCAGGGTTCCTGACGGTTCCCGGGATCAAGAAGAAGTCAGCTGGCTGAAGGGCTTTTTCCTATTGGGTTCCTTTCCTTTGGAATAACCTCCCAGCTGACATCAGACAATCTGGCTCTGTTGACGCCTTTAAATCTAAACTCAAAACTCACTTCTTTGACGTAGCCTTTAATTAGCCCTTGGCATCACATGTGAGCTTCTTCAGTGGGTCGGTGTCAGTCTCAATGAGTTCCTATAGTATTAGATCACATTGTGCCGCCGACGAGAAACAATCTGTTTATTTCTGATCAATATTGCATTTCTCTAACCTTTGTCTTTGTTTTCTGTTCCCACAAGCTGTGTCACTCTCTACACTCTCTGTAGCCTCCTCCTCCTCCTCCCCCTCCTCCTTTTTTCTCTCTCCTCCTCCTCTCTTTCTTTCAGGCTCCCTTCTGATGGACCACAGCATCCTGGGACCATCTACCGTTTCTGGGCTCCTGCTGCCTTGAAATACTGACTGATCCGGACCGTCACACCCCGGGGTCTGCTGGGTCCCTGCTCTCCTCTGCTTCACCACCTCCTGATATCTACATTCCTGTAAATCTTGATGCCTCTCTCTGTCCTTTACTAATTCTCCTGTGTGGCCTGCTCTCTTCCAGGTCATCATGGTGGACAGGAGGTCGTCTGGCTTGGGCAGCACTTGGTGATACCTCGTCCTGCTCGATCGTTTCCTGGATCCACTCAATTTTTCATATAACTTGTATCAGACTTTCTGTTGATGTAACTTGTAAACTGTGATTGCTGCTCTTTCTGTACATGCAACATCTACTGCATGTCTGTCTGTCCTGGAAGAGGGATCCCTCCTCTGTGGCTCTTCCTGAGGTTTCTTCCATTGTTTTTTTTACCCTGTTAAAAGGTTTTTTTTCCATCAACATGTGAAGTTTTTCCTCACTCGAATCGAGGGTCTAAGGACAGAGGATGTTGTTCACTGTACAGACTGTAAAGCCCATTGAGGCAATGTGATTGCGATTTTGGGCTATATAAATAAAATTGATTTGATTTTATTTGATTAGTACATAAAGTCAGTATACATACATGTCTACATTAGTAAAAAACTGATTTTAAGCAACACAATATAGTAAAATATCTAACTCTGGAGGAACAGAACGCTGAGTGTGCATTACTCTGCCTGTGTTACCAGAACATGAAAGTAAGCAGTATCTAGTGAGAATCAGTGCTAACATTAGCAGGCTGGGCTAACTAGCTTCCACTTTCTTGTTGGGTCGTCCAAAGTGTTGAATGACGTCAACATTCAGCAGCTGATAACAGCAGCCTTCATCTAAAAACACATGTGGAGGCTCAACAAATATTACAATCCTCTGAGCTCATGAGACACTGCGAGTAAGAAAAGTGACATGATGTCCTCTGAACACTTGTGTACTTTATTGTAGTAATTATATCTTAAAATGTGCTTTTATATTATAGATGATGAAGCTTCTAACCTCACAACAGCTGGATGGGTCGACTAAATGTTAAAGGATGTCAACATGTAGCAGCTGACGGCAGCAGCCTTCATGCTGAAATCAATTCAGCAGATATTTCTTCACTCTGTGTCAACAAAGATAACAGCTGTATAATGTCCTCTGATGATTTATGTTCCATCATCATTCTGTGAACTGAAACATGTGAATGTCTCAAATGATGAAGCCTTTTATAACCTTTGGTACCGTCAACTTTAGGATACACAGTAAATGAAACATCACACGATGGTAGACTCGGTTCATTTTATTGAAAAGCGTCTTCTGCTCATGAAGAGAGTGAACATGTCCAACAGGTGTTTACATTTCACATCAATCTGACATCCATTCAGCTCCATAACAATCTACAGTGAGCTCACAATCAAACTAACTGGTGTCCAACAGTGAAGCTTCTCCTCCCAACAGACAGCAGAAAGTCACTGATTGAACCCGAGATCAGATCAAAGAAACAAACTGCAGAGAAACACAATGATTCTGCTTGTTTTCTAATTATCATGTTGTTAATTACTGATTACTGAAACAATTAAAGAAACATAACAAATGCTGAATCAAATAAAATGCACTCAAGCAACCTTATATCCCAAAAGAATCAACATAAACATAATCAATTCATCTTTTTTCAACATGTGCTGCAAGTTTCTATTCAAACATAATAAAGTTGACATCATGTATTGATTTAAGCTCTTGTCTATACGTATCAGGAATTATAATAGAAAGTAGCGAGCAGTTAAAGTTTAAACTGGCAGTGCAGAGAATCAACATGTGCCACTACAGACACAATGACATACGCAGGAACTTTACTGACATCAGGTGTCCGGCTCCCTCTGGGCTTTAATGCATTTTATCAATTTGTGAAGCGTGCTCAAGATAAAATGGGGTGTTGGGTTGTTCTCTCAGTGTGAACCCATATCCCTGTTAGCAGACCAGGGATTCACCACATCACTGTCATTGCTCTTAGCTGCCTGTATACATGGCCACATGATTGCCACTTTTTCCAACCAAGAAGCACGGAAACACAGGCTCAGTGAATGTGGCTTCAAAGCGGAAGAGGGGACCGTTTTGGGTTCCTAAGACGCAGAAGAAGGACAGAGTGCCCATAACAAAGTCAAGAAGCACCCCAATTCTCTTGCAGCCACCAGAGGTTAAAGGACCTTTCCACACTAAGCCATCATGATAAGCCTTCAATGTGAGCCCTGAAGTAGGGTCACCACTTTTGCCAATAATCCACGACTTGGGGTTATTTCTAAAGTCAGATGCTGGCCCAGTTCTCTCAATGCTACCACATGCAACACCTATATACACAGACTCATCACTCCAGTCTACCTCCCAGTACTGGATCCCATTCAGACCATCTTTGGCCATCACTTGAGGATATGTATCAAACCTCTTTGGGTTTGTAGGATATTTCTGCTCAGGTCCATGTGTTGCCTTCTTGTTTCTCTCAGACAGCGTGAGCTGCTTGTTTACGGTGTCTGGGTCCATGTAGATGTCAACAGCATCTGATTGGGAGATCAAAACAAAATTCTAAATTAATTATCAGAATATCAGATATTTACAGTCTCTGTTCAAATCCTCCCCACAAGAAAAAAGATGACAAGATGAAAGATTTTCCGCTCTGCATATATCACTGCTCAGGTTCCTCAGTACAAAATGAACTGTCAAATAAATTGTGTCTTCACTGATTTAGAGCCGATTAATCAGATGGAGGGACGTCACTTTTGGCAGAATTTCTGCAATGATGATACTTCAGTTTTCTCATTGATCAGCCACCAATATTTCATGCAATTAAAATAAAATAGAAATAATTGTTAGTTCTCCAATAAATGGTCTCAACTGCATTATAGTTACAGACAAGTTGTAATGAATGATGTGGAATGATGTTAAATATGTGACACTGTTGTTTTTTTGGAAACAAAGCTGTGACAGGCAGATATATCTAATAACACAGTTTTAGAAAATGTAGTCAAAACTTACGTTTGAGGAGATGCTCTTTCTTCACATCATAGATCTCTCCTGGAGTGAAAGGAATGCCTGCGAAAGGAGATGTCTTTTTCTCTGAGGCCATTTCTTCAACCTGTTGAGAAATGTTAAACGAGTGAACACACACTTCAACACTTCATCTACACTGTTTTCAGCCGGACGACTCAGCTCACAAGTTAACTGTGTAAATGCAGCATTTCTCTGCAGACAGTCTGACAGTGATTCTTCTACACTGACTGGAGTTCAGTCACAGTCTAAACATATTGTGTCACCTTCTGTCTCAGTTTGTCCTCACCTGGTCACGTTGAGTCGATCAGCTGAGTTGTGTGAGAGTCTTCTGGACTTCCAACTGGAGCTTGCAGTGTAACGATCAGTGTGGCTGTGAGGTTACTTATATACTGTCAGATCTGCTGTCTCCTCCCATGAGATACGTGCAGAGATGATAACAGTCACTTTGTGGTTTGAATAGTATGATGTCAGTAAAATAGCAGAAGTGATTCCACAGAAATGAAGACACACCTACAGGGAAATGTCACGATAAAGACATTTCAAAATCTGTTGCCAATTCGGTGAAACTGGGACTGTTTGTTCTTCTTTGTTTGAATATTTGCTGATTAACAGTTTTTTCAGGTCTGTAAGTAGACAGACAGGTGATCAGTTCAGTCTTCTGAAATTCGGAGACCTGAAACAGCCACAGTTACGGATTCTCTTCTATTATTTTTCAGAATATTTGATTTATTGATTGTTGGTGTTTCCCCTCAGAGTTGCCGTAGGGCAGGAGTTGTTGTTTGTGACATGTGGGGAGAGGAAATTAAAAGAAGCATGTTGCTGCTCAGAGCACTAACATGACGTCTCCATGTGCCATTTATTATTTGCTTATATGAGGTGAACTCTAGACACTCGAGGTGGGTAAAACACTGGTGGGTAAATTTGTGGCAGCAGTGTTTCTTATCCTGCGCCACCGTTTTCTCAGTTATGCTGTTTTCATACAGTTTTCTACCATTAGCTTCCTTGGCTACATTAACATTTACCAGCCAGCTGATGTAGTGCGGCGAAGTGCTTGCACTGGGACGTGAGGGCTGACCAGTGTTTAGAGGTGGATGGGTGCTGTTCCATTGAGGACCTTGAAGGCCAGCACCATCTTCTTGAATCGAATGCGGGCTGCAACAGGAAGCCAGTGGAGGTCACGGAGGAGATTGAAAATAAGGTGCGCTCTGGATACGATGCAGTGGTTTAGTCGCAGAGGCTGGGAGTCCAGCCAGGAGTCAGTTGCAGTCCAGGCGGGAGATGACCAGCACTAGGAACAGGAGTTGCGTTGAGTCCTTTGTGAGGAAAGACCGGATCCTGCAGACTTTGTAGAGGGCAAATCTGCAGGATCGGACTACAGCAGTGATGTTGGGGGTGCAGGATAGTCCGTCGTCGAGGATTACGCCCAGGTTCCTCACAGTCGATGAAGGCGATACTGTGAGGTCCTCGACAGTGACTCACAGGTCATGACGTGTGTGTTTTAAAGGGGTTTCCCCGGTTTCTACCTTGTCATTAAAAAACCGACGGAGACTGTCTTCCGGGGTAAAGTTCACTGAAGTCTTGGCCTGCAGGGCTGACCGTCGCAGAGATTTTTTTTCATCAGAAACACTCGGTGAGTTCAAGTTTTTTGCCAGTGACAGACGCTGTTTATTGGGCAGACGCTTCTACACGTACAGCTGTGGTATTTTTAACTTGTTGCCAGACAGTTACAGTTACTACGTTACCTTAGTTTGGTTCTGCAGCGTTGCTTTGTGGGACATTTCTCTGTATTAAGTTGAGTGAGGGATCTGTGCAGTTAAGGGATCATCAGATAGACACGCCCTCCACAATACTGCACCTCTGATACTATCAGACAAGTATCATATACATAAGTTATTGAAATGTTAAATAAATAAAATGTTTAATTTAGAAAGAAAAAAGAAATTGAGGTTTGTATCGAACCGTGGGTCAAAAAGCGTGATACAAACCGAATCGTGAGTTTGGTGTATCGGTACATCGTTACAGGTTTAACACTAATGAACACCATGAAATCAGACACGGACTCAGAGTATTTTGTCTTTCTGGGCAGAGGGGAAGTACGGATGTCAGCCCTGTGAGTCTGACCAGCAGTCTTCCAAAGATACCTTCCCCTTGCACATCTTTTTATTCAAAAGCAGCGGGCGTGATCGTAATATGATTGGTTAACACAGAATACAGATAACAACATTGTTGTCGTGCGGATAAGCAGATATATGTGTCTTGTGGTTAGCCTCGACCTTCTGTAACATTCCACAGACTTTAAGCAAAGCAGGGTAATGAATTGTAGCATGTGAGAAACTGATAATATTCATGTATTTCATAATTCCAACAGGTTCCTGCAACATTTCTCAACAAAACTCACATGTGCCGACTCCGGCTTGGCCCGACACTGCCGGGCCTCACAGATATCCTCCTGATCTCACTAATCTGAGCTGCCGAGGATTCAGATGTTCAGAAACTGTTCAAAACATTTTTACTCTTTAACTTAGATTCATAAAATATGGACTTGCTACTTCAAAAATTTCAACAACAACAATAGGTCACTTTCCAGAGCCAGAAGGACCAAACAACTTCAACCAGTAGTCAGTGGGGATGATGGAAATATAGTCAGCCTAATAAGAGTGACTGTAGTTAATGTGTTAGACGTCTATACCAGTAAACATTTACACACCTTTACATGTACAAAATATGACCCTATTCATCATTATCTGCCCGCAGAGCTGCTCTTGGTTCTGTTTCATTCTCAACTCTGAGACGAGACCACATTAAAAGTCTCTGATATTGTGAAGTAAACCTGTGAATAATCAGAGAGGTTTGAGCACTCAGAGGGTCAATTAAAGTGTCAGAGCTCAAACTGTTATTCTGAGCAAAGAGGGTTTATTTCAGCATCAAATCACAGCTGAACTCAGGCGTCCATTAGCTCAGTTGTTATAGATCGCGTCCCGTGTACAGAGACTCTGTCCTCGCTGAACCGGCCCCGGGGTTCCAGTCTCTGCCTGGAGCCCTTTGCTGCATGTCTGATCCTGATTCCTGTCATCTGTGAAGCTGCTGATAAGTAAAACGCAGAAGTGTTTCCACAGGAATAAAGAAACACCTGCTGGGACACGTCACTATCAGGTCCACGCCAATTCTGTGGAACTGGAGCTGTAATCTCAAACTGCTGGAAAGTATCAATATGAAGTCGTTCTAATGAAAACACCATTTCAAATACTTGAATAGTTAGCAGCATTATAATGATTAACTGATTAAACAACAGACAGATCTTGCACCTGCCACAGTAAGAATGTATTTAACTTAGGCAATGAAGTTTAAAGCCAAAGTAAAATATATATATCTTGTTTTCCTATTATGTATTATTATGACATTGTTTTTTGACAGACATTATTTGCTCCTCCAAAAGATGTTTCCTGATGTTAAACTCAAAAACAAGTAGTGTAAAAATCCATCCTACCAAACAGGTTCTCCAGAGGCCAAGACAGATTCATACAAATCATCCTTTTATAAGGTCTTCAGGTTCTCTTACAGGACTGGGTCTCCTCCAGAATTCATGGCTGTTATCAGACAATCAATCCTCCGTCACTGTGTGTATTCTGATACACATGCAGATTTAAAATGTATTCACGTTCCTGTTATTGAATGAATAGATTGTAGAGTTGGTGAACACAATGCTCTCAGGGTTCTGCCAACGAGTCACCAGCTTCCTCCTCTAGTCTGCTCATGCAGGACGTTTAAGAATAATTTAGGTGGTTGTTATTACGTAAAAAACAATTTTACAGCTATGACAAGATATAAAACAAATTACTAAAATATTAAAAGTTTAACTAGATTGGAATGACAGTAAATTGAATGTTTGCAAAGAAGCAAGCGATGTGACAGCAACATGGTTCACTGTTAGGCCATAACTCAGTGGTTACCATATTAAGCCCTCTGCTCTTCCTCCTCTGCAGGCTGAGGATCGTCATCATGAACTTCAGGATACTCTGTAACGTCTACAGGACTGCTGAAGCCGGCAGAGCCAGAAGACTGACAACGGAGAGCAAGAAGGAGAGGAGAGAGAGGAGGAAGTAGAAAAACACAGACTTTAAAGCAGAATGGACACAATGATACTGAATAAAATCTATAGTCATATGTATATGACTCTCTTTGTGTGCATGTTCCTCAAGAACTTTTCTAAACATTGTGTGCTTGATGGTGTTATTATTGTTTCTTCATGAATATTAAAAGCTCAGCATCCTCGTTTACTTTTTTAGTAACACATTTATTCTCCCAGAAAAGCTAATATTCTCTGCATGACCTCATCACAACTTCATCATGACCTCATCTTTCTGCAAGCTTATGTCTCTGCACAGCACCACTCATAGGTTCTACTTTACACCCCAATGGACTGTGCTGTCACCATTTGTGTTCCCCCTCTACACCTCTGACTTCTGCTTCAACTCAGGAGTGTGCTACCTGCAGACGCCCTCAGGTGACTCCTCCATTGTTGGCTGCATCACAAGAAGGAGGAGGAGTACAGAGACCTCGTTGTGGACTTAGTAGGTTGGTGTGACAGGAACCACCCACAGCTCCACATCGGGGGAAACCAAGGAGCTGCTGGTGGACGAGTGAGCCCCCACACCCCTGCTGTAATAAATGGGGAGGTGGTACTGAACCCAGTAGCTCCCGACCCACTTTAGACTCATCATACATCATTTATAGTTAATGACAGATGTTGTGCATGTAGATACAAACAGCCTGTATGACTGTTTAACAGTGTTGGGGGTAACTTGTACTACTTATTCTTCTGTTTTAACGAGTGACATAACGTTTTCGTTCTGCATTTTAAGTAATCTGTCTTTTAGTTAGCCTTTCATAAAAGTAATCTGTTCATGGAAAAACAGTGCTGTCTTTTTTCCTTTTGTTACCACAAAAATAAAATAAAATCCCTGAAGCCTTGGCACCGTTTCTGTTTCTGTCCTGCTGCTCAGCAGGTGTCTGCTGAGGGTAAACCTACAGCTGTGTCAGTGAGCATGTAGCGAGCTAATTCAGCGTAGCGCGATAGCAGAGAGGACCAAGTAAAATATATATATATTTTTTTTAAATCGATTCTTGGAAATTTAATAATCGAATCATAATCGTCAATATTAGAATCGCGATTAATCAATAATCAATTTTTTTCACCACTTCACCAATTTTTTTACGCTATATTGCTTTTCAATGACAATAAAGTTGAATGAATCTCATCACATTTTCATCATTAGTCTACATTAGTCTTATGTATAGCACACATCAAGCATCCGTTTTCATTTTTTTGATTAAAATCTAACATGCAGTGGTCACATATACTTCTCTTCTCTTTTCAGATGCACTCTTAACATATTTCAGCACCACCAGCACAGCATCAGGACTAAAGGATGACTGACCATCTCTTCTAACTGACAAAGTGACATGAGAGTTAGTTCACAGAGGACCAGTTCACATAAAAAAGCAGTTACACATTTTCCAAAAACAAAGATGGGAGAGTGTCAACAGGACTTTTGTAACAGAGACTCAATCAATGGGGAAACAATTTAAAGAATCTGGCTGATGTACTCAAGCAAGAATTATAGCTTGCACTGCTTCTGCTGCTAAATGTTTTCTACAAAAGAATACAGACTTAATAAAGAAGGACTAAAGGACTGGAACAATGACAGCCACTTGCTGAAGGTTCACGAGGATAGCCGCGAGCACAATACCTACATGGCAACATGGAAGGAGCTGGAGGTCGTTTTGCAAAGCGGCTGTCAATAGATAATCGAGAGATGGCACTCTGAGGCCGAGAGATAATATGTTACACAATGTCTTATTTATATTGTATTTTAATCACTTGTTTCTTTCTTCAATTATTTTTTGTTGTGATATTTTTGATTTAAAAGAAATAAAATCTTGAATACATACATGCAGTTTCTGTGTGAGCGTATGAACACTGATTGTGAAATTGACTGCGATGCAAGAGGGCGCCGGCTAAAATCTTGCCAAGGGCACCAAATTACTCAGGACTGGGACTGTATACCAGTAAACATTTACACTCCTTTACATGTACAAAATATGACCCTATTCATCATTATCTGCCCGCAGAGCTGCTCTTGGTTCTGTTTCATTCTCAACTCTGAGACGAGACCACATTAAAAGTCTCTGATATTGTGAAGTAAACCTGTGAATAATCAGAGAGGTTTGAGCACTCAGAGGGTCAATTAAAGTGTCAGAGGTCAAACTGTTATTCTGAACAAAGAGCGTTTATTTCAGCATCAAATCACGGCTGAACTCAGGCGTCCATTAGCTCAGTTGTTATAGCTCGCGTCCTGTGTACAGAGACTCTGTCCTCTCTGAACCGGCACCAGGGTTCCAGTCTCTGCCTGGAACCCTTTGCTGCATGTCTGATCCTGATTCCTGTCATCTGTGAAGCTGCTGATCAGAAAATAGCTGATGTGTTCACACAGAAATAAAGAAACATCTGCTGGGACACGTCACTATCAGGTCCACGCCAATTCTGTGGAACTGGGACTGTTGTTTGTTTTTGATAGACAACTTAATCCTCTTGTCATCTTCAGGAGGTTAATTGGTTACCTTTAATCTCACACTGCTGGGAAACATGAGTATGAAGTCGTTCTAATGAAAACATTCAAAAATTTGAATAGTTGGCAGCATTTTAATGATTAACTGATTAAACAACAGACAGATCTTGCACCTGCCACAGTAAGAATGTATTTAACTGAGGCCATGAAGTTTAAAACCAAAGTAAAATATATATCTTATTATCTCATCTTATTTTCCTATTATGTACTATTATGACATTATTTCTGACAGACATTATTTGCTTCTCCAAAAGATGTTTCCTGATGTTAAACTCAAAAACAAGTAGTGTAAAAATCCATCCTACCAAACAGTTTCTCCAGAGGCCAAGACAGATTCATACACATCATCCTTTTATAAGGTTTTCAGGTTCTCTTACAGGACTGGGTCTCCTCCAGAATTCAGAATTCAATCCTCCGTCACTGTGTGTTTTCTGATACACGTGCAGATTTACAATGTTTTCACGCTCCTGTTATTGACTCAATAGATTGTAGAGCTGGTGAACACAATGCTCTCAGGGTTCTGCTGACTAGTCACCAGCTTCCTCCTCTAGTCTGCTCATGCAGGACGTTTAAGAATAATTTAGGTGGTTGTTATTACGTAAAAAAAATTATTTTACAGCTATGACATGGTATAAAGCAAATTACTAAAATATTAAAAGTTTAACTAGATTGTAATGACAGTAAATTGAATGTTTGCATGTGTTTCTAATAGCTGTTGATTGTCGACTAAATCAGATCATCTATGATTTATCATCGTGTATTTCAACTGAACTTTACTCATTCAAGAAAGATTAAAAAAATAAACAAAAGATGTTTTTCTGTTTATTACAGTGATCGTATAGACTAATATCAGTTCATTTATTCATATTCATTTATTTATTCTTTATTTATTTCTATTATGTTGTTTTAGCAGTTGTTCATTCAGCAAGTATCAGAACGACTGCAACTCAAGCATTCATTCAACAGAAACTCTGTGGTCATGGAAACTTCTTTATTGATCAGTAGGTGAACCTTCATTTCTGTGGATAAACTTCATTCAACCAGTAATCTTTGTTTCTTTAAGGTCAGACATATTAGAGACTGCCAGATTCGGTCTCTTATTGACTCTTACCATGATATACCTCCAGATATTATCATTGTCTGTCTCATAGCGTGACAGGCCCCAACTCTAATGGAGGAAGTGAACAAAAATTAAACAAAAGATGTTTTGATGTAATCTAACACTGCTGGGTAACACGAGTATAAAGTGTTCACACAGTTATGAGGAAACACCTGCTGGCATCCATCACTATAACATTCATGCCAATTCTGTGGTTGTGGGACTGTTTGTTTATGGAATGTTTTTTGATTGACACTGCTGGGAAACATGAGTTCGAAGTCATTCTAATGAAAACAGCATTTCAAATACTTGAATAGTTAGCAGCATTTTAATGATTAACTGATTAAACAACAGATATATTTTGCACCTGCCACAGTAAGAATGTATTTAACTGAGGCCATGAAGTTTAAAACCAAAGTAAAAAAAAACAATATATATATATATATATATATATATATATATATATATATATATACACATCTTATTTTCCTATTATGTATTATTACGACATTATTTTTGACGGAAATTATTTCTGACAGACATTATTTGCTTCTCCAAAAGATGTTTCCTGATGTTAAACTCAAAAACAAGTAGTGTAAAAATCCATCCTACCAAACAGTTTCTCCAGAGGCCAAGACGGATTCATACACATCATCCCTTTATAAGGTTTCCAGGTTCTCTTACAGGACTGGGTCTCCTCCAGAATTCATGGCTGTTATCAGACAATCAATCCTCCGTCACTGTGTGTATTCTGATACACATGCAGATTTAAAATGTATTCAGAAAGAAAAGAAACATCAGAACCACGCGTTCTCATGATAAATCATCACTCAAGGATGAAAATGTATGATTTTTACTGCGGAACTCTACTGCACTCAGTAATCGACTCGTCGGGCTTCCCCACAACTAGCAAGCTGCTGGAGGAGATGGGTGAGCTTTGTTTCTCTTATCAATAGAAATCGGGCAACGTTAGCAGATGTTTGTGCTGGGACCCAATTTGTACTGTTGCTGAAGTTTGGTGCTGTTCTGAGCATTATTTGCGGCTATGAGTGGTTTTTTGATGGTGGTTTCTTGTTGGAGGCATAAACTGCAGTGTATTGTTGTTGTGCGGTCTTTTCGAAGGATGCTAAAACTACATAAGCTAGTGGTCTGCAAACTTGATCTCTCGAGGAGGGGTCCTACTCGGTGTCACGCTGTGTTAGACCAGTGGTTCCCAACCTGGGGTCCGCGCCCCCCCCTAGGGGGACGCCAGAGATCGCAAGGGGGGCGCACGACTTTGTCTGTTTGGAGGTTGTGAGGTTAGTTATATTTGTGCAACCCTCTGAGGTCAATTCACGCGCCGGCACGTCAAAATCATGTTACCTATTTAAGATGACGTAGCAGCAAGACGGAGCCGCAGTGAGTTTAGGTCCGACTTATGTGTTGGAGCAGGCTTTAAGCTGTGTACCAGTTTTTCCAATTGTGTTGATAGGCCAAGTAAAACCGGACTTATGATAAATAATGTACGGCACGCTTTTTCGTTAACGTTACCGCCATGTTTGCTGCGCGTTTGCTGCACGTTTGGTGCAGGAAGAGACGGTCAAAACAAGCCTCTCTCACGAAATTGTCGGCAAGCAGGAAAAGTTTGCGAGCGAAAAAACACGTTCCTATTGGTGGAAAAACGCATCACACCAGCCAATCACAAAATTACATAGCAAGACACGTGATTTGGTTGCTGGGGGACAGGAGGAAGTTGTGAAGGGACCGACAGTGACGGTGAGAGAGTTGAGAGATGTGTGTCAGAATGAAAAAATAACTGTACAGTCACACATGTGAGGTTGTGCTGAAAAAGCTGACACCAAACAAGGCAAGATAAATAGTTTTTAAGGTGAAATATAATGGTAAAATCAAAAATAGTCAAAATGGCCAATTATACCCTGGACTGCATAAAATCCCAGTAACACACCCAATCAAAACTCTCTATAATCCAAATTGAAACATATTTCTTGGTCCACATTCATTAAGCTATTTATTACCAACACCCCTATGAGGTACACCTGATGACACAAAAAGGAAGAAATGTATCTACATACATTGTAAAACTAGGAGAATATAACTGTTGT
Source organism: Diplodus sargus (assembly GCA_903131615.1). Lineage (NCBI taxonomy): Eukaryota > Metazoa > Chordata > Actinopteri > Spariformes > Sparidae > Diplodus > Diplodus sargus. The sequence goes on along the minus strand of CAEMYA010001857.1, from coordinate 14,134 downwards.
TTATTTTTGCAAATAAAAGTTTGTAATTAACCACTTTGTTCTTTTAGTATATGCGGGTTGGGGGGCCTGGCTTGTCTTGGACACAGGCAAGGGGGGCTTCATAGTGTTGTGTCGTTCGAACGAACAAATCTTTTAAGCGAACGAAGTAAACAGAATCACTTCATGAACTGATTCGTTCCTTTCTCAGTTCAGTTGAGCTCAGCCGCGAGCATGCCGGCCGGGAGTGGAACTGCCGCGACTCACTCAGAGAACTGTGAGGACTTGATTCACGTTTGTGCTGTGATTCGTTCATGATTCGCAAACCTACTGCACACAGAGAACTGTCGCTGAGGACGTGTATTCTCATACACATGCAGATTTAAAATGTTTTCACGTTCCTGTTATTGAATCAATAGATTGTAGAGCTGGTGAACACAATGCTTTAAGCTTCAAGCTCCAGTCTCCTCATGCAGGACGTCTAAGTACAATTTAGGTGGTTGTCATAACCTGAAAACAGTTTTACAGCTATGACACGATATAACTCAGTGGTTACCATATTAAGCCGCATGCTCTTCCTCCACTGCAGGCTGAGGATCGTCATCATGAACTTCAGGGTACTCTGAATGTACATTATGTACAGAAATGTTTTCACGTTCATCAGTGGAATATTTGCCCAAAACACAGACTTTAGTAATTAGTTTGCTGTCCCTGAGGGGCCACCGTAGCTCCTGGAGCTTCTCCAACATCTTCAGAAAATCTAATTCAATCTAGAACCTCGATGCTAGATGTCACTACGTACTCCAGATATTACACACTGGAGCTTTAAGAGAGTTGATAGTTTCAGACCAGGATGTTTCCTGAAATACATAAAAGACAAAGCAGTATAATAAGATGGTTTTCTGCAGCTCTTTCATTAAAAGCAGATAAAATAATCTGTTTTGGATCTGTTCCTGGACAAAACCCCCTTTCTTACAAAGATCAACTGCCACGACCACCATGAGCCGGTCCTGAAGAAGACAGTCTGCCTCATCATCATGGCTGAATGATGTCCAGGTGTTTCCACAGAGGAGCATCAAGTAACAGGCCGTCCTACTCAAACCATCAACATGTAGCCACGTTTACAGGAAAAGACACTCAGAACCAGTTCTGGGATACTGGGAAATATTTGTGGTCATCAAATATGAAGAAAGTGCTGAGTTTGTTTGCTTGCTGTCAAATCTGGCAAATGTCTCTACAGGAACTACACTGACATATGAAACAAACTAAGCAATGAAATTATAACATTATAACAGTGTGCGCACACACACACGCTCATGCTTCAGAGTTTCTGGACGTTTCCCCTCGAAAACATTAAATAGAACCACCTTTCTCGTATCACGTCTCATTTTCAATGATGTAACATAAATATGTAATATATATATGTAATATGAATAACTTTAATTGTTCATTTGTTGATTCATGATGTCAGCAAGCTGCAGCTGCAGTGTCATTAGTGTGAATATTCAAATCTTCTTCATAATTATTCCTCTCCTGTAAGTTTTTCAACCTGCATGTTTTCAGCCACAACAACCATTCGATTTATCACTTCAGTCAGAAATGGTGTTTTTTTGATACCGACTGTAATTCTTGAAATATGAAGCTTCAGTCAACACAGTAAGTACATTCATATGTTTGATTGGCAGACACATTTCCCAAAAAATAAACAAAAAACAAATAGAGTCATAAATACACAACTGTCAAGCTGGAATAAAGACGGGATGCTCTGAGATCAACCAGCAGGTTATACATGACTGTCCACATGATGTTCACTAAGTGACCCCGAAGCTCTATAAGCCGCTCCATGGCAACCTCTCTGCATTTAACAACACAAACAAAATGCGAATTACAAGGCTACGAAGTTTGTTGCAGCGTCACTGTTATTACAGTAAAAGTCTGTCAGAAGTGAGAGAAGGCAGCACATTAAGTTACTTCTCTCTTTATTTCTTTAAAGAACAACATTATCAGCTGACTACAGGTCTCAGTCCTGAAGGCAGTTACATGAATAATAATACATCAAGGTGTGTCCTGGGAGGAGTCAGTGGAAGAGAGAGAGAGAGATCTGACAGTATATAAGTTTCCTCCCAGAATCAGAATTCATCAGACAAGCAGCTCCAGTTGGAAGTCAAGAAGACTCACACACGACTCAGCTGATCTGCACAACTTCACCAGGTGAGGACAAACTGGGCTGATGGGTGACAGAAACAGATCTGTGTTTAGACTGAACTCCAGTCTGTGTTACAGAGTGGAACATTCATGTAACGTCTCTTTACATTCACTGCATGTGTCACTAACAAATGGGCTGCAGATTTCTGGGGTGCACACAGGGATCCAGATCAGAGCTTTGCTGGGGTCTCTAAAAGTAACTCTAACCTTTACAAATGTTAGGATGATAGTGGAACAGGTGTGTTTTGTGATAGAGAGAGAAGAGAGTATAAACCTGTATCAGTGGAGCAAACGGGTACAAGGTTTTATTACACAAACAAAGAAATATATTCATGACAAATGTTTGCTGAATGAACAAGTAAGCCAAAATAGATAAGCATGTGCGTTTAGCTTATTAAGATTCTTCCAATCATCAAGTCTTGAAATTGAGCATTTTTAAGGGAGTCTGGTGACTTTCTCCACGTTCTTTTTTCCCCAAAATAAGTAGCCTGCTAGTTAATGTTAACTGGATTTGTATAATTCGACATATTTGCTGTGGATGTGTTCATTAATGTGGCGCAAATGCTGAAATCAGTAGAAAGTGTGTTCAAAGAGCTGCTGGGAGGCAGCAGGGCTGTGCGCTGGATTTTACAAATACAGAGGTCCAAAATTCAAATTAGCTTTGTAGTGAAGGGTACAAGAAATGATGGGGCCCCTCCATGTGAGGGGGGAAAAAAATGACCCCTTAAATAATGACTTCTGGTGAATTCTGTGAAAACCAATGAATTGAGATCAATAAATTTTAAACACTGTAGCATATTATAAAACAGCCTATTAGGCCTAAAGACAACTTAGACAGGTTATTATGTTCAACTCATTTACAGAATAGCAAAGAAGTCAGACTGAACCATATAGTGGTGAAATATAAAGGCCATCATGATAATTTGTCAATGGACCTTTATAATTACATCTCTTTCTCTCAGTCTCATTTCCAGGACAAAAGTTCAGCTTTGCCTGACATAGTTTTTTTCATTTTCATCTATCAGTGAATTAAGTAAGCTGATAGTCTGTTTACATGCTACCACAGTCTGCTAGAATACCAAGGTTAGCCATCGTTTCCACGGTAACGCGTTTTTACACCACTCGTTGTCACAGTCAGTAAATGTGCGTCTGTATGTGTAACTTTATGACCATACCTTTAAACTGATGCTGTACAGACACTGGTGTTCTTCAAACTGAATTAATAAACACGTCTCTGCCTCTCTGGCAAACACACTGACCTGACATCAGCTGGACTGACTGATTAAAATAGACATTTACAAAAACATCTGTTCAAACCAGGTCTGTCAAACTTTTTTCTTAGATTTAACACTTATTTTATATCATACATATAAACAAATGCATTCGGCCCACCACCCTTTGTTGGTGAGACGATTTTAAGAAACTTTGTTTGAGTCTGACGTTACACCAGCCGTGGTTCTGGAGTATTTACAGATATTTGGACCGTCACCAAGTAAGGAACAATGTTAATGTGGTGTATTTAATGCTGAATTTACAAGAAGGGACCAACGATTTAAAATTTGTCATGGCTGTTTCACAATATTGCTTAAGTTTCTCCTCATTGTGCAACAACTCTTAAAATCTCTGGATTTGTAAGAGAGTCTGGGATATTGCTGTTTCTAGTGGCTTCACTTGTATATGTGGTTAATGTCTATGACTTCCACACACACTCAGCACCCCACTGCCTGCAACAATCGTGTCAAGTAGATCACAACAACAGTTCATTCTTTTTAAATAAGAAAAGGTGTGACAGTGCGCACACCACGTTTCTTTTAACCCATTTATATAATTAATGTAAACATTTCTCATTAAATTGAAAAAAATCATTATTTGTGATCAAAATACTGGTTGTTGGTAATGTATTAGTGAAACCGACATATGTGTAATTTTACTATTTTAATTGGAGCTCAGCTCCTGGTTTTACATAAAGAGTTAAGAATTCATTGATCACTCACTGCGGAAATTCAGGTGTAACAGCAGCTTACAGATACTGAAACAAGATAACAGCAAAGATAGAATACACAACAGAATAATAGAAATATAGAAGAACATACTACTGTAAATAAAAATAGAGACTATATACATATATATACATATTCACTTCTCAAATATGAATCTGACCGCGGTGGACAGTTGCACTTGGGGTCAAACAGAGTTGTTGATGGGACAGATGGTTGTTGAATGGCGGGGCAGAGGGTCCAGCAGCCGAGGATCACATCCCCGTCCCTCAGAGAAGACGAGCGCCTGTTTACATGCTGCAGGTCCAACTCACCTGGATCCTGAAGGGAATGTGAGGAGATGCTCTAATTGGCTTAATTTATGTTCTGCCCAAAACACATTCACGACTAATTCAGAGACTAAAAACAACCTCTTTGTGTCCAGACTATCTGCTGTTTGATGAGCTAAATGGACTTGGACACGCCCTAAACGCACCACCACCATGTGCTTTAGACCGTTTAAATAGGCCCTTTGACTTGCTGTCGCTTACTGCTGCCTCAAGATAGCAATCTGCCATCAGTGCACCTGATCACCTCACTTACATTCCAACACGTCACAAGTACATTTGCTTTTTAAACAACGTGGGCACTGGGTGTGAAAATGACAACTGAGTCAGGCTGAAACTAGCTGTGAGACTTGCTTTGCACCAAGTGTAAGGTGGAGCCCGATAACAGTGATTATTGTTGGAATATAGAGCTATTTAACACTGATTTTGATTAAAACCATATCACAGCAGCTCTAAGTGTAAATGAAGTCCTGAAGGTTGTGGTGTCTCTTGAACAGATTGAAGAAAATGACCTCAGAAGTCATGAACGTCGCTGCCCTGGGTCGACCTTTCACCCTAGGAATGCTCTATGATGCTCGCAGAGATGAACTGATCCCAGGTAAGTCATGACATTGACATATAAACTAATATTATATTTAAAACAGTTCTGTATACAGTATATCTATAAATAGGTTCAGGAAATGTCCAAGCTGCTCTGGTCCCTGGTCCACAAATCTAGTTCTGCAGATTTTCTCAATCATGTTTGTTTGGACCCCAACAACTGTCACATCATCCTGATTTTAATAGTTTGTTCAGTGAAAATTAGAACTCTGACCCAAAAACCATCATTCTCTCTGACCTCTCTAATCATGTCACAATTGAAATATGATTCTTCTTCTCATCATGCAGCCGATCGAAGATCCAAGTCCACAGTGATTCCTGCTTTATGACACAACTGATGTTTTCCAATTTCTTCAGGTTTGACATTGTGGGATCAAGAAACTATAAAAGAGAAGACAGTTGAAACGTCTCAAGAAACCAGCAACTTTAAAGTTTCTGCATCTGACTCCATTGAATCCAAGTCCTCTCTGATGGACATTGAAGCTTCTCTGAAGGCCAGTTTCATGAGTGGACTGGTTGAAGTTGGAGGATCTGCCAAGTATCTGAATGATACCAAGAAATTCAAGAATCAGAGCAGACTGACGTGTCTGTACAACGCTACCACACACTTCAATCAGTTGTCAGTGACTCAAGATGAAACCATGAACACCCAACAGATAGAGCTCATCAAGAAGGGTACGGCAACACATGTAGTCATAGGAATCCTTTATGGGGCAGATGCTTTCTTTGTGTTTGACAGTGAGAAGTTAGAAGCAAGCAGCGTTCAGGACATCCAGGGCCACATGGAGGCTGTGATCAAGAAGATCCCCTCATTTAATATTGAGGGTCAAGCTGACATCCAGCTGACTGAGGAAGAAAAAAACCTGACCAACAAATTCTCCTGCAAATTCTACGGAGACTTCATTCTTGAAAGCAACCCTGCAACATTTGTAGATGCAGTGAAGACCTATGTAGAACTTCCAAAGCTGCTGGGAGAAAAAGGAACAGATACTGTTCCTCTGAAGGTCTGGATGATGCCTCTGAAGGTCTTTGACACGACTGCAGCTGAGCTGAAGAGAGAGATCAGTGTTGGATTAGTGGGGAAGGTGCAAGATGCTTTCGAAGATTTAAGAGAAATACAAATGAGATGCAACGATTCTCTGGATGACACAGTGACAGAGAATTTTTCACAGATCCAAGAAGACTTAAAGAAGTTCCAAAACTGTTGTAATCGTTACGTATCTCACCTCCAGATGACCATGGCGAAGAAACTTCCCTCCATCCGTGACGGTAAAGAAGACGAGAGCTCAGTAAAGAAACTCCTTGATGACAGAAACAAGTCACCATTCAGTCATGAGAAACTAGACAAGTGGCTGGATCATAAAGAGAGAGAAATCAACGTCATCAGGTCCTGTGTGGAAATGATGGAGGGAACAAAGATCGTCCATAATCAGTCAGAGCTGGACAGAGAGGTTCTTGCTGCAGGTGTCGATGATGCTCTGTGCTTCGTCTTCACCTCCCTGCAGAAGGCTGACCCCGTCCTGGATGAGATGGACAAACACCTGGATTCAGTTAGAGGAAGTGCCAATGAAGTCCCATGGTACTACTCAGATGAAGTGTTAACCAAAATGAGAGACAAAGCCAAATATTTCCAAGATATTGCCAAATCTTTGAAGAGCAACAGCAGATTCTGTTTCCTGGTAGCTGCCATCACAAATGAGAAACACACCGGAGCAACCATCTACCACTACAAGAACGGCAAACTGCTTGCTGAGGATTTCTCAAAGCCGAACATCCCTGATGTGGAGACTGTCACAGACAGAAGAGATTTACTCTGGTGTAAGTATTTTATTTTCACTGTAAGACAAATAGGAACAAATGAGTCTCCTTCAGAAACCTGACTGCTCATTCCTTTTATTTCTCTCACACTTCATTTTAAGCTTTCTTACAAAAGTCCTGCAGATTTTCTGGGAGCTGACACTGAAACTGATTTATAGAGGGACTTCAGTGAAATGAGCGACAGTACTATGGATGCACAGCGGTTAAAGAAGTACTCAGATCCTTTAATTAAGTAAAAGTATCACAACAATAATAGAAAATTAATTATCGAACATTACTTCATACAAGTTAGTCCTGCATTCAAAAGACTACTGTAGTAAAGTTATACAGCTGTTATCAGCAAAATATCTTCAAAGTATCTGAAGCAGATATTTTTATATCTATCTGTAAAAACACAGCTGGACGGAGGCTGAGATCTGAGAGTTTAATGAGCAGCGACTGCTCCACTCTAACTGTTGGCTACATGACAGTAAAAGATCATCAGTTGAAGTTGGAACTGAAAGTATCTCAAAGTGAAATATTTACTTTCCACCACTGTCCATGAACAGTACGTAGGAGCATGTGAGTGATGTTCAAATACATGAGCCTGTCCTTTCAAATGTGTTCTGAATAATCAATAAATGTGTTTCAGTATGAACTGTGATCATGATCACGTCTCGTTCTCTCCATCAGACGCCTGTGATCTCACTCTGGACCCTGACACAGCACACAACCAACTCACTCTGTCTGAGGGAAACAAGAAGGCGACACGTGGACCAGATCAGTCGTATCCTGACCGCCCACAGAGATTTGATCATTGGGATCAGGTTCTGAGCAGAAAGGAGCTGACTGGGCGCCACTACTGGGAGGTGGAGTGGAAAAGTTCAAAGGTCGATGTTGGTGTAGTTGCTTGCTACAGAAGGATGCCAAGGAAAGGAAACAGTGACCAGTCCAGGTTCGGAGGGAATAAACTGTCCTGGCGTTTAGGATACGTCAAGATCCCAGGTCAAAACGTTCTCATTGCATCTCATAATAATCAGAAACATGACTTACCCGTTCCTTCTTTCGTCACCCGTCTGGGAGTGTATCTGGACTGGTCTGCTGGCACTCTGTCTTACTATAAGGTCTCATCTGACACTGTGAGTCACATCTACACCTTCCACACAGAGTTCACTGAGCCAGTTCACCCAGGGTTCGATATTTGGGGTGAATCCAGCATGTCTCTGTGTCTGTAAACTCGTCAGCACATGATTCAGTTCAGATTCAGTTCAGTTCACTGAAATCACTGATTCAAATGTTTTGATTGTGAAGCGTCAACATGTCTGTCACACAACAATGTTAAATAATATAACACTTCTTTATGTTTGAGTATCTTTAGTGCACATATAATCATGTTTGAGTATCTTTAGTGCACATGACATCATGTTTGAGTATCTTTAGTGCACATGTCATCATGTTTGAGTATCTTTAGTGCACATGTCATCATGTTTGAGTATCTTTAGTGCACATGTCATCATGTTTGAGTATCTTTAGTGCACATGTAATCATGTTTGAGTATCTTTAGTGCACGTCATCATGTTTGAGGGTCTTTAGTGCACATGTCATCATGTTTGAGTATCTTTAGTGCACATGTAATCATGTTTGAATATCTTTAGTGCACATGTCATCATGTTTGAATATCTTTAGTGCACATGTCATCGTGTTTGAATATCTTTAGTGCACATGTCATCATGTTTGAATATCTTTAGTGCACATGTCATCATGTTTGAATATCTTTAGTGCACATGTAATCATGTTTGAGTATCTTTAGTGCACACGTCATCATGTTTGAGTGTCTTTAGTGCACGTCATCATGTTTGAGGGTCTTTAGTGTACATGTAATCATGTTTGAATATCTTTAGTGCACATGTAATCATGTTTGAATATCTTTAGTGCACATGTCATCATGTTTGAATATCTTTAGTGCACGTCATCATGTTTGAGTATCTTTAGTGTACATGTAATCATGTTTGAATATCTTTAGTGCACATGTCATCATGTTTGAATATCTTTAGTGCACATGTAATCATGTTTGAATATCTTTAGTGCACATGTAATCATGTTTGAATATCTTTAGTGCACATGTAATCATGTTTGAATATCTTTAGTGCACATGTCATCATGTTTGAATTTCTTTAGTGCACATGTCATCATGTTTGAGGGTCTTTAGTGTCTTTTGGATGTTCTTCCTTTTTGTTTTTTGACCTTTGATTTGTGCTGACCTGAGAAAGGGAATCCTTTGGCATTTGAACTAACTTCTGTACGTTTTCTTACAACTGTTTGTGATTTAAACAAAAAAAATATAAAAGCTCAAATAAAACTGGAGTGTATTATGTACATTCCAACCAAAGCTCTTGACTTGGCTTCTTTTTGAGGTGGTCTGATCTGGTCGTCCACAGGTAAAGAGATCCTGACACATTCATTTCATACAAAAAGATGTCTGAAATTTAAGGAAAGAAATTGCTAAAGCTAATAAGATTCACATTCTATTTGATGGTGTTAAATCTGACTGGTTATTTCGTTGGATTTGTTCTGGTGTTGTGATTGTGAAGGTTACACTTTATCAGAGATTCTTTCATAGTTTATGCATTTGAGTAGAAGTTAATCTGACCTTTTAATTAATTGTTCAGGTTTTTCAGGGATCTTTTTAAAGGAGCTATGCAAGAGTTCTGTCAGTTTGGTGGATGAAATATAAGTCCCAGATTTTCCTGTAGTCATTTCACTTTTAGCAACAGCTTAAATGTTTTTCAAAATTAAGCACAAAATTAAATAATTCATCAAAAACGATGAAACATTGTACATATATACACATTTACGTATCATATCGGAGTGTTTTCAGCATCTCTGTTGTCATGAAATGTTTTTAGGGGTTGATTTCTTAATTTAGTTATTAATTACTTTTAATTGAACTTGTTTCAGTCACATACAACAAATCAATGTTTTTTTGGCGTCTTGATATGAACTTGTTCACAGTTTGTTCATATAAGTTCTGATCTTGATGATTCTTTATTTATGAGGTGCTGAAAATATTAATTTGACTTTATTTCTATCGGCAAAAGTTGGACACGAAGGCGGAAGTATGTCGGGGTGAATCATCTCACTTCATACAAACCTTCAGCCTGACGTGAACCGGATGTAGAACCATCCGGAACCACTGGAGCGATCAACAACATCACACATGTGTTTAACAGAGTCACAGAGAACAGGTTCCACTTTTCTTTTTCACTCTCTTTATACATGTATTATTATTGTGATATTGTTTCTGTGAGTTGACCCAACGCACAGAAATATTAAATAAATACAGCCTGTTCTTACCAACATCATTGTGAAAGGCAACTCTAATGGTTGGTGTGTAGGAATGTGTTCCTAGACCTTCACTTTCATCGTCTTTGTGCTTTCATGGTTTCTATGTCAGCACACTATGTCAGTTTACAGGTTTCATTACTTGCATTTTTAAACCTCATATACTGGCTGTAAGAGCCAGTAAATTGTTTTAGGCTGTCACCTCAGCCTCTCTTTGTTGTTTGTCTGTGAGCCAGTAAATGACTGTGGACTGCCATCTAGTGGCCAGTCTCAGTGAGGGTAACAAGGTGTAAAAGGGAGGAGACTATGAGCGCTGTAAGCTCACCTGTGCGTATGCTCACCTGTGTGTATCTCCATCACCTTCTCTTTTGTCTCCACTGGGTTGTGGCGACGTCTGTGCTGCCAAGTCTCTCCTTGTTTGGATTATTTGTGGTTCTCCGAGTAATTTGGCTTTTGAACCATATAAAGTAATCATGTACCCTCTTTATATTGATTTAATCTAATCTCTTTCTTTTTCTGTCTGTATTTCCTTTGCATAGTTTTCACGGTGCTACAGCCGACAATAAAATTCAAGCACCCGTTTGAATCTCTCCGCCTCATTCGTTGACACCAGGCATGGACTGGCCGTCTGAAGTACCAGGCAATGCTCGGTGGGCCGATGCACATTTTTAGGCTGGGCTGTCATAATTTAATCCAAAAAGTATATTACAAATCATTTGTATCGACCGCAACGGCCCATTGGTTGATTTTCTTGAAGGACATTGGGCTAATCCAATGAAATCTCTCAGCCCTCCTCTTTTTTTATTCTAAGTGCACAATTTAGAGGGGGCGGCCCATTGGTCCATCTTCAATATAGACAGTGGACTGAACCAATCAGGATATAGTACGACAGCGGCCCGGCCCCTTCCCACTGTCTCCTGTAACTTCTGCTAGTTTCAAAGTGTTGAGCGCGAGGAGTGACGACATGGAGCAACTAAAGAAAAAGAAATTGGGTGCTGAGAAGTTGCGTGCTCAGCAGTGACGCTGCTCGCCATTTTGGTGCCCTAAGCATAATTCCTTTATGATGCCCAACCCCGAGGAAAAAAACATTAGTTTTTGCCAAACATATAACTCAATACCAATAACACCATTGCAGCATCAGAATGTAACAATAAGGACAATTAAACGAAAAAGGAAAATCAACTTTGTAAACACAGTACACAGAACAGGTCACACAGGTCTCTACAGTGTCACCTGATGATGGACTCTGAATGACAGGACTTGTGTTTTCAAAGGTGGTTCTCTGCAGTGTATCTGTCCCTAAGCTGCTGGCTGAGGGTGGCTGATCAGGACTTGGTACTGTTGTAGAGTCTACAGACCTGCTGGCCGGCTGGGGTTGATGTGTGCCTGATCTGCTTGTAGATTGTTGCTCATCATCTGTATCTTCCTCTTGGCCTCGCGCTCCTCCTTGGTCGTATCTCAGCATTGACCCTGAATTAATTTAGATATACGAAGAAAAAGGATCAGTATAGAAAGAGACAAAATATTCAAACAAAGCATCTTATACCAAAAAAAATCATAAACATTTAAAACTGAAAGCATGAAGCCAAGGAGCTCTCCTCCTTTATTACTTATATATCAGCTATTTGATAAATCTAATCTAATCTAATATAAAAAGCATAATAGAATGAGTTGCAGCATTGCACACAATTGAACAATAAAGTTTGCTTTATATCATTTATAAAGGCATTTTATATTTATATCTTACCTACAGGAATAAGAGCAAAATGATACACCTAACACAAGACTGCATTTCTTAATCTTAAACATTATTTTACCATTTAATTTAATACAACTTAAATAAGTTTCCTGGAGCATTTTGTCTAAAAAGTTTCTCTATTTCACTGAATGACAATCCTAAAGATGGTCGTGGGTTTGTTGTGCATTGCAAACGCGAAAATATGCGTTCTCAAATTACACTATGCTAGGTACACTTTGCTAAATGCCTAAATTAATCACACGCTACACGGTAATAAATGGTCTGAAAGAAGAGGAATTGTTAGCAGACCTTGTGCTCTGACTGCTAACTGTCACTGATAAAGTATTGAACACCGTCATGTCAAAATAAACCATAATTACTGCTCAATATCTAAGTAAAGTTTCAGCTAGCTGGCGTCAGTTACTTGTAAAATGCAATTTAGCATTTTACAAGTAACTCAATTTAGCTTGCACCTAAGTTATAACATAATTGAGTTTGCTAACATTAGCAGTAAGGTCAGCTAGTTGGAGGTGTGTGCTGGGCTAACCATCACATTAGCAGCACATTTACCGTATTTAAGGATGATTAAACATGGACTTACCTGCAAGTGATGGACGGGAATCATCTCACAGCTTCTTCTTTGTTTTCTCTGCTTCTGACTCCTGCTGTCTTCTCGGGGCCATTTCCAAAAAAGTTGACAGCCTGTCGTCAAACTTCGTCAGAATCCAACAGACCACTGAGAAAGGGGAGGAGCTTCCACGGGGAGCCGGGAAGTTGAGCGTGTGTTGGGGGCACCATCTTTGCTTTCCTGAGCAATTAAATACATCTCTTGTTCTGCCTGTTTTGTTTTTTCGTTTTTATACGGAGATAATATCGGCATTATAATTTTTATGACTATGATGATTTTTCATAATAATATTTTTGGTGCCCTATCAAAATATTCTTGTGTGAAATGTTTAATCTTATAATAAGCCTTTATTACAGTAGTGTAAAATTGTGTGGAAATGTTTGCACTAAAAGCTGTTCTGCACAGTAATTCATTGTAGCCTGCTTTGTTTGTTAATGTTTATTTGTAAGTGTTAAGGTCACGGTGTTGCATGAATAACAAGTCATGGTAGCTTTACACACATTCAAACAATTTGTACAAAGAGTAAATCCAAAATAGTGACGTCACTGTCAAAGCAGAGTGATCTGGCGCAACCTTGTGGAATATTTACAATGAATCCAGATCAGACTTTAAAATCTAGTCCACACATGTCAAATGAGGTCATAATCAATATTTCAGTATAATTTAAACTCAGATATTGGTGGGATAAATAATTTTGTATTATTCTGTTCCAAATCTCATCCCATCATACCTCCCACTGATTATTTCCAAGATGAAATGAGTTACCACCGGGCTGGCTTCTTAAAACTTAATACATATAAAAATCAGTCAAATGAGCCAGTTTTTTTAAAGGAACGGCTCACCAAGATCCGGCTCCCCTCAAAGAGCCATAAATCCCATTTCTACTCTGCAGTCCTTTACAAAAGTACATAACAGAATTCATATGAACAGTTTTCTACCATAACACACCTGTAGGAGAAGTGAGGGACACGGTCAGTCACACAGGCTGTTAGCCGCTCTCTCGTCTCCTGCAGCGGGTCATTAAATATGCAAATGAGGGCAAAATCTCGGATATAACTAATTAAACTGACGTAAACATTCAGCAGCGTGTTAGCGATGATACTGTTACGTTTATATTCAGTTTAAGACCAAATTAATTAAGCTAACTTAACCAGCAGACAGAGAGCATCACAACCATCTTACCAGCACAGAAGCTTCCGGAGTTTTGCCGGGCAGGAAGAGCTACGTCACCATAGACATAATAGGCGCGTTCAAGTTGAACTCCTGCTGACTGACTGCAGCAGCGAGATCTGCGGGTGGCTGCAGGGGCGGGGCTACAAACGCTGCTATGAAGTCGGACACTCTCTCTTCCCGTAGTGACGTGACTTGGCTGAGCTTTTGGTGTTTGCCTTCCTCGTCTGGGAAGAAATGGAGGAAATTCCGTTTGGATATTTTGTAATTGCTTCACTTCTAAACGGTCACACAGTGGCGCATCAAGAGCAGATGAAGAGCCTAAATGTTGTCTTACTGTAAATGCTCATGTTCT
>CAEMYA010001848.1:0-16090 GCA_903131615.1 Diplodus sargus | reverse complement strand
TTTGCCAGAACCTGAACAAAGAGAATAGTTGCTGCCACAAATGACCAAAAATGACCGATTCATGAGAAGTAAACAAAATAAGTACAACTTTAATTGAAACTGCTACTAAAGCTGTTGATTTCATGTTAACAACTTGGACATTAGATCTGCCTCATTTTATTCCACAGACAGCAATTTGTAACATCATTCTTCATTTTGTAGACAATTCATTAATTACATCCGTTGCTAAGCAGAAAAATAATCTTTTTATTAAAAAGGATTCACTTTTCTTTCATTTACCAGACTTTTACAGTGTTATGAATGTAAACTGGAACTGTGTTAGCCTGTCTTACTTCTTCCAGTCAGTGAGAGAAATTAACCTCTTGTCTCTCCAGTACTTTGAGATATGGGTAAATGTTGTCACTGTAGTTTGTTTTACTTTTCTTACTTTGTTACTGACTGAAGACTTTTCATACAAATGTTTTTTCTTTATTTCAGCACTGCCTTAATCTCTTGTCTGTACGCCATGTCAGAGCTGTGCTGTCAGTGGCATGCAGCGATTGACTGTGTTACATTGTGTTATTTACATAAAACCACATGACAGAATGAGACGCAGCAACTGGAGGAGGGTTTCAACAGAGACGAACCCTGAGTGAGAATGATTCTCCTGTGAATGACCTGATGTTGTCACCCTCTCTTAAACTAAGACTATACTTTCAGGGATCATTTCTGTAGTTTCTGACTTGAGAAATGTGTTTCCAAAGTGTTTGGTCTTGCTAACCATGATGAAGAGTTTTGATATTCCTTTCTGAGCATGAAACTTAAAGAGAATAATGATTCTGTTCATATATTCTCTGTTATTGATGATTGTTCTGTACCTCCTCATGGAGTACTGAGGAAAGGAATATGATCAGAGTGGCTGCAAAACTATGTCTGAAGGGGAAAAAAAAGCACTGGAATTGAGCTTGCAACTAACAATATTGATGGCTAACAAGACTGTAGTTAAGGTGGTGGTTAAAGTGTAGTGCTCATTTGAGAAGTTTAATAATTGTTTTATTGTTATTACTATTTGTCATAAGTTTTATTTTTGAAATTTGTTCTCTCAAATTCCTATTTTTGTTTGACATTTAAGAAGTAGTGTTTGTTTCTTTTGGCACAAACCTAATTCCATAGAGTTTCATATTTTGGAGACAGGTAGGAGGAAGCAGGAACATTACATGAAGCACAAAATGTTGGATAATTCAAAACGAACATGCTGAAATAAATCTCACTTGATCCAAGTAAAATTCCGAAGAACAAAGTTTGTTTCTGTTCAGCAGCTTTGGTAAATAAGTCAATACATTTCCTACAGTGCCACCGTGTGGGCATGTGGTGTAACTTCTGTTATGTGACTAGCAGCTGGTTGTCAGACGGATATTTACTTGTTGTTACCTGTTAATTTAGTCACTTATTGTCTAATTGTTTGCTGAGGTGGTGTAAATGTTGTTGATGTGGTGGTTTGACTCTGATGAGTTGATGCTCCTGATATCAGATACTAACACTGGTTTTATGTCGTCACGCAGATGCAGAACACACACCAGGAGGGCTGAAGAATGAAGTGACATCACACGATTACATATGAATGTCAGAAATTTCATGGCATTTGTTGAGATATTTCAGTCCGGACCAAAGAAGTAGACAGACAGGCCGACGTATGTGCATGCTCACTTTTACAAAGACACATACGTACTCACTTGTACAGACGTATATACTTAATTGTGTTTTTGGCCTTAAAGTGTTCGCATTATTTAATTCCTCAAATGAGCACTAGACTTTAACCACCTTATGCGCAATCTTTTTAGCTATGAATATTCTAGCTATTGACATGCCATACTTGTAAACTGCGTTCATAGCACAGATTCTTCTTAGAGAGCAAAGCTTTATTTCTTTTAGACACATCTTTGTAACCACTCTGATTATATTCCTTTCCTCAGTACTCCAGTAGAAAGTACAGAACAATCATCAATGACAGAGAAAATGAACTGAATCATTACTCTCTGTCAACTTCATGCTCAGAAGGAAATATCACAACTCTTCATCGTGGTTAACGAGACCAAACACTTTAGAAACACATTTCTCAAGTCAGAAACTATAGAAATGATCCCTGAAAGTATAGTCTTAGTTTGAATGCTGGTGAAAACTGAAGGTGTTTCACAGGACGATCATTCTCACTCAGGGTTCCTCTCTGCAGTCCAAAGTCTCCTCCAGTTGCTGCATCTGGTTCTGCCATGTGGCTCTTATGGAGACTAAACATACACCAGTCAGTACAGTTAAGGCTGCATTATTACACCAGTTTTATAACACTGGGATTTAAAAAAAACACAATGATCACTTCTCTTTGTCATAATAACAAAATGAAAATCTGTTGTTATCTTTTTAGGTTACTCTACAGAATTTCAGAAACAGAGAGAAAAATGAAATGCAGAAAATCTGCCAGAACCTGAACAAAGAGATTAACTTGACAATTCTTGATTATCAAGGTTTCTGTTTTTCAATCAACAAATCCATTATTACAGTCTGTGAATGAGCTCTAAACCTTAATCTGCAATGTAACTAACTAACAATGTTCTCATAAAAACAGTCTGTCTTTATAAACATTTAGAGATTGTTCTCAAGTGTTTACTTTTTCTTGTACAAATTCTTGCAACCACTCTGATCATATTCTCTTCCTCAGTACTCCAGTCGAAAGTACAGAACAATCATCAACAACAGAGAACATATGACCTGAATCATTACTCTCTGTCAACTTCATGCTGAGAAGGGAATATCACGACTCATCATTGTGGTTAGCGAGACCAAACACTTTAGAAACACATTTCTCAAGTCAGAAACTATAGAAATGATCCCTAAAAGTATAGTTTTAGTTTGAATGATGGTGAAAACAGAGGATCATTCACAGAACCTTCATTCTCACTCAGGGTTCATCGTTGCTGCCACAAATGACCAAAAATGACCGAGTCATGAAAAGTAATCAAAATAAAAGTACAACTTCAATTGAGTTTACAACTAACAATGTTGATAGAAAACAAGATTGCAGTTAAGGTGGTGGTTAAAGTGTAGTGCTCATTTGAGAAGTTTAATAATGAATGAGTGAAAGACAGAGTAACTTTGATCATTTGTCATTTCAAACATAAGAATTCCAGATTTGTTACAGATGTGCTGTCAGTGGCCTTCAGTGATTGGATGTGTTACGCTGCGATTCAACAACTGGAGGAGCTTTATGATCTAAATATTAGTGTCCTTGAAAACAGATTTCCTCATAATTCATCCATTTTGTTTCCTGTCTGATCACCTCTGGAGGACTTGTTGTCTGGTATTAATAGAAGATCTACCACAACTTTGTTCTGCTGATCATGGAGAGAAAATTTTTTAATTCAACCCTGAGTGAGAATGATCGTCCTCTGAAACACCTTCAGTTTTCACCATCATTCAAACTAAGACTATACTTTCAGGGATCATTTCTATAGTTTCTGACTTGAGAAATGTGTTTCTAAAGTGTTTGCTCTCGCTAATCACGATGAAGAGTTGTGATATTCCCTTCTGAGCGTGAAGCTGACAGAGAGTAATGATTCAGTTCATATGTTCTCTATCATTGATGATTGTACTGTATTTCATCATGGAGTACTGAGGAAGGGAATATGATCAGAGTGGTATGAAAAGATGACAAGCAGTATGCATGTTACTGAGACATCAAACTGTTGTTAGATGGAGGTCCACACCTAATCCTTCTCAGTGCTCAGTCTGGTGATATAAAGTGCTGCTGGCGCCAGTGAAACTGGCAGCTGTGGTGTGTGGGAGCCAGAGTGACTAAGCTGCAGACCACATTCTCTTTTTGAAGACACCTGTTTGAACTACATCCTGTTTCTTATATTCCCCAACATACAAAGCCCTTAAAAAACACAAGGTATGACCTAAACCTTAGAAACCATCCTGGTTTTGACTTTTTATTTGAAACATGTTTACTGTTTGTTTGTGTAAACAGTCATTGTAGCGAGATGAGTTCCACTTCTGGGAGTTTCTGAAGTTTTGCCCTGCTGTAAAGAAAAAAACAAACAAACGAACAAACAAAAAACACTGTAGGACTTTTCTCAAATTATTACACATAGATGATTGTTCAGTTCCTGGCTAATTTAATTAATCTTTCTGCATCTGGTTCAGTCATTTTATCTGGCAGCTATAGTTTGATGATATAACTGAGTAAGTGTGGTTACTTAGTTGGATGACTGCAAACTAAACAAGTTCTGACAATATTATTAAATGAGTTAATCACATTTTAAATGAGACAAATAACAATTCCTTTTGCCCTCCGTTCTCCTCTCCACCACCTTCCTCTGCTTTCCTCTAGAAGACGAAAGGAAGACAGAGTAAGTTAGAGTTTAAAAAAAATATATCTGAAACCAGGTCAGCAGATCATTTATTTATAAAATGAACTGTGATACCCTTAAAGAAATGGATGTTTACTGTTGTCATATAAGAGACTTCCTGTTGACCTCTCCTCTCCTCTCCTCTCCTCTCCTCTCCAGAAGACAAGGTGAGTTTTTGTCAAAATAGATTATTAGAACTGATGAATTACTGGTGTGTATTTGTCTTTTAATGTCATTAAAGAAGTGATTTACCTTTTCAGTGTGAGGTTTCCCACATACTATTTCCCTCACCTTTCTCTCCCTGAGAGACAAATAGAAGACAGGTTTAGTTATGCTCTAAACAGATTATTATAACTGATAACAATTCAATTCAATTCAATTCAAACTTTATTAGGGACACATCTTGTTGGAGGTCCATAGCACCCACAAAACAACATAATAACACTGAAGATGTCAAAATGTACCTTTTCACACACAGGCTTCACACTTTCCTCTCTCCTTCCGACCTCCTCTGCTCTCCTGAAGACAGCTGGAAGACAAGGGCGGCTGTAGCTCAGCAGGTAGAGCTGGTCGGCTAGTGGTCGGAAGGTCGCTGGTTCAAATCCCAGCCCCCCCCCCCCAAATCTGGGCTGAGCTGAGCTGCATGTTGCAGTGTCCTTAAGCAAGATACTGAGGGCCCTGCAATGAGCTGGCGACTTGTCCAGGGAATACCCTGCCCTCCCCAGAGACAGCTGGGATTGGCTCCAGCAAAACCCCCCGCAACCCCATAAAAGTGGTTTATGGGATTGGGATAGATGGATGTATTTGTATATTCCTAATAAACAAGCCTATGTTGGGTGTTTAAGATTGTAATATAATATTGTCAGAGAGATGGAGCCAGATATACATAGAAGAATTCACACCAGTTGCTGTGTGAATACCAGCTTTTGTCTCAACATAGCTGAAGTCTGAGAGCTAACTCTAACCAACACCTTATCACTCCTTCAGAAAAAACTTTTAGAAAGTGACATTTGCTCCAGACTCCATTCAACAATTTACCAATTTTAAATTCTCTCACTGACTGACAAACCTACAGACCTCCTGCTGCACTATGACTGAGCCTTAATGAATAAATGGAAACAGTGAGTGTGATCAGCACTACAGGCACATTCACCTTTTCTGTAGAAGTGTTTGTCTGCAGTTGTTTCTCAGCTCTCTGCTGATGATGTCTGTGCTGGTCAGGAAAACATGAAATAAAGTATTAAAATAAAGTTTTATTTATGAAGAAGTGTTTTTTGTCAAAGCCAGAGATCAAGCCCATATCGTGGATGCCCCTGTAAGATGCCCCTATAACATTACAAGGCCTCTCGAGGCCTGCATGTGTATTTGTAATATTGGACCACACAAGAAATCCTGATATAATTTATAAGTAATATTATTGTTGTTATTGATGTGCGGTTGCTCTTGGGCTCCTCTGCTGACAGACATGTTTTGTGCATTTATTCCGGCACATTATAAAGCTGCTGTAGCACCATCAGGTGGGCTCAAGAAAGAACTGCATGTAAAGGAGAAATAATAAGACACATCGCAAAAATGAGTGTAGCAGCCTATATCATACACATGATGTATTATTGTACTGGATCTACTGTTGTGTGATGGAGTTCATTTGAGGCTTTCGGCCCTGGCTGACCACATTGTTGGCACCCCCGCCTATTAATCCAGCACGCCTGAGTAGACAATCAGCTGATCATGACGACACTCAGGTGAAGGAAAAGAAAAGAGGTTAGAAGAGGTTTGGGTCATGATCTCTGGCAGCATACAGCAGCTGACAAGGCCTAGAAATTCACAGGAATTAAACTCTAGACCGTGTCACTACTTTTATTGTATAAATAAATATGCTGAATATTCTTTCATAGCGTCATTCAGTGGGGATATTTTTATTTACACTGAGCAAATTGGATGAAAAATAACGTATGTAATCCAGATGCAGTGACATTATGAATGTGGCTTTTAATTGCAGCAATTCCAGCAAACTCCAACAAGTGAACTCCAGTTCTTCATGCTGACCAAAACCCTCTTGTGTTCCCAGCCCAGATGCGCAGTCAGTGCCTGATGCTCTGGGCTCTGTTAGTGCAGGGATATAACATCCAGGAGTATTTAGAGGTGTGTTTGTTGCTAGTGTCCACGTGAGTTTAACCTGTGGTAGAGCATCTACAAGAGTGAAAATTCACTGTTGTATGTCTCCAAAGAAATTAATGCATTTTGTGATGTAGATTACCTAGATATTACGCTTTTTTAAAATGAGACTCTATAAATCGAGGGGATGGTGGCCTACAAAACCTCTCAGCCCCGGGGCCTAACATTAGGTAAAGGCGGCCCTGGGTAGAGGCCTAAAGTGATGTTATTATAGTGTGTGTGAACAAAAGGATGGCTTTGTTCTTATGGGAGGGGGTGTTAAAGCCATAGTGTTTGTGTTGTGTTTTTGTGTTGGGCTTTTGCTCAGGTGTCGCCCTCTTTCTCCCCCTCCTCCTCGCCTGCATGTGGAGATCCACACCTGATCCTACTTTTCAACTAGTCCTGGTGATACAAAGTGCTGCTGATGCCAGTAGGCCGGGCGGCTGCAGTGTGCAAGAGCCAGAGTGACTGAGCTACAGACCATATTGTCATTTATCTCTATAGCACATTTTAAAAAACAATTGACTTGACCAAAGTGCATCCCAGGGTTGAGAATCAACAATACACAAATAAAACATCAAACAAACAGGGCACACAAAACAAATATAGAGGGCATGTGTCTGGAAATGTCACACTATCATACTGTAACAGCGGAGTATTGCAAAGACTAAAGACAGACTGTACATATTTGTTGTGGTACATGTGAGGACTGAACTGTGATCACATGACTATTCACTTCTGTCTCCTCTCACAGGGAGAATATGATCTGCAGGATCCTGCTGCTCATCAGCCTCAACTGTGTCTGTGATTAGTTTACAGCTTCACTTTATTACACTGTGATTCGATGAATCAATTACGAAGCTCATATCTGAGCAAAACAGCTGATGATGATGAGCCTCTGCAGCTCTGAGACGTCACTAAACGGTCAACAGAAACATGTAGATGGAGTTTAAAGGCTGCCGTGTTAAAGTTGTCAGTGTGTCTGCTCCTCACTTTACCTCTCCGTCTCCTCAACAGGAACATTTGTTCTTCTGTCACTCACTCACTCACTCATCTCTCCTGTACTGGACTCCTGCAGGATGTCATGAGGCTTCAGGTGAGCTGATCTGCTTGTTCTTCTGTGTTGTATGATGTGACAGGACACACAGGAAGTGAATATTTGCCTTCTGATGAACACTGTTAGAGTGCATTTGTTAACAGGCTAATCATTTAATTTGTCAAATAAAATCATATAGTAACATTTAAAAATAAGGAAAAATCCTTTGATGCTTTGATGCTTTTCGCTGTATTCTCTCTTACTATTTTGTTCTCAAATGACCGAAGACTTCAGTGACTGATCTGTGCTAGCTGTATGTTTATTGATGTCAGATGGATCAGTCAGCTGTTGCAGCTGTTACCACTACAACCTTAACCAAATCAATGAAAAGCCCCAAATAGTTATGAATGTGTTGAAGACAGCTTTGCACAAAGTTTATACAGTTTCTCTTACAAGTCTCAAAATTGAGTCTGGTGAGTTCCTCCATGGACGACAAGAAGCATTTCACATTATTTACTCTTAACTGTATTTGTAAAATTTGACATGTTTACTGTGAAAATATAATTCTTAATTAAATTTGTTGTAAATGATCTCACTGACAGTAGATGTATTGACCTCTTGTGAAAATCACAATCACCTCATTGTGACTGGCAGACGAGAGGTGTGTGCTGTTTGATGGGGGCGTATACCTTTGCACAAAATAATCAAACACCTCGACAGTGTCATGCACTCGGGGAAGTTGCCTTTATTATGGTTGTCAGCTGTTTCATGCTTGTGCACCCATAAAATGGTCACTACTGACTAAAATCACTACTGACTAAATCAATGTTTAGTTTCATCAATAACATTGTGGAAATTATGTTATGTTATGATTCATCTAACTTCAACAAACATGATAACTTACACAGAGGAGCTCTGAAACTCCTTTGCCTTTTGCCTGAAAGACCTTGATAAGAGAACAGATCTCTATAATCTGACTTACGAGCACTCAAAGGCGAACACTGTGTGATTACCCTTAGCAAAAAGTAGTTTATTCAAGTGTACAACAAGTATACTTATTTTATACTAAAACTGAGGCAGTATACTTGAAGTGTGCTTTTTATATACTTCATTTTATATACTTAAGAAAAGTATAGTGAAGTATACTTGGCTTATACTTAAAAGTATAAAGAATAGTCTAAAACTAAGTACATTAATACTTAGACTTACACTTATACTTTAATACTGAAGCTTATACTTGTACTTCAGTATACTGTAATGCCCCTTGTGGAATGTGGCGCAAAGACTCTTGGGTATTCTGTTGTTGTTGGTGTAATTATGGTTCGTGAATGTGTTTGTGAATAAGATGATGTGTAAAACGGTTGCAGGTTAATTCACATATTTGTTCTGTGGTTAAATTGTGTCAAATTAACAAAGATGATAAAAATGTTGGCACCGTGAGTGAAGGGGTGTTTTCCGGGAGAGACTTCCCGTCTATTAAACTGTGGGCACATTTGGTAATTAATGGTAAGTCTCTTGCTAGAACCTGCCACATTGTGGCTAATAAAGTGCTAATACTTACAATATTTTGATGTAAGCACATAAAAAAGTTGAGTCATTGGGTTGTGCTACATCTAATTTAGCAAAATAAAAATGTTTTTCACTGCACATATTTGCTTTGAGGTATTACCCCTGTAATACACTTACATATTAATAAACTAAAATGTGGACTTTAAGTACATACTTAGTACACTAGTAGTATAGGTGAGTGTACTTGTTGTACACTTCTGTAAACTTAAAATGACCTTATAAAGTATACTCAAAGTATACTTTTATAAACTTAAATGTTCCAATTTAGTCCGAAGAAGTATTAAATTAGTATACTTTCTAGTATGCTACAAGTACATGGTCCATAGTATACTTGCTATACTTATACTCAAGCATACTTAATAAAATGAACTTCAAGTATACTACTTTTTGCTAAGGGTACAGTAGAGTCAATATCGTGCCATTGCCTCACACACCCCTGCCAATGTCAATGCACCACACCTAAATTCCAATCATGTTTCCCCTCATGCGTTAGGTGTTTTGTTTTTTTAACCGTCACTTGTTTGATGGTGCAGTCAAACTGGTGTGACTACCTGTCTTTGTTGTGTTGTAAAGTGTCATGTAGTTACATTCACACATAAAGAAGACTTCAGATCAAACTTCAGGGGAAAATTCGAGTGCTTCCAATCATGCACTGTGTTCTTTGGAGAGAAGAGAAAAATCTGCAGCTGATTTAATGAATTAATTCTGATGCTTCAAACTATATATACGAGAGAAAACTGGAACAGAACCAACATAAACAACTGTGGTTTCACCCTGAACCTGCACAGAAAACTTTGAACCAGAACACAGTCAAGTAGTCAGACAGGTTTGACTGCAGAATTGTTTAAACCTTATCAACCATCAGGTCAAAGCACAGACCCACATGCCTTCATGTTGTGACAACATAGGGGAATGTAGACAACCCTTTGCAAAAAGTAGTTTATTCAAGTGTACAACAAGTATACTAATCTTATACTAAAACTGAGGCAGTATACTTGAAGTGTACTTTTTATATACTATATTTTATGTACTTAAGAAAAGTATAGTGAAGTATACTTGGCTTATGCTGAAAAGTATAAAGAATAGTCTAAGACTAAGTACATTAATACTTAGACTTATACTTTAATACTAAAGCTTATACTTGTGCTTTAGTATACTGTGGACTGTGGCGCAAAGACTCTTGGGTATTCTGTTGTTGTTGGTGTAATTATGGTTCGTGAATGTGTTTGTGAATAAGATGATGTGTAAGACGGTTGCAGGTTAATTCACATCCTTGTTCTGTGGTTAAATTGTGTCGAATTAACAAAGATGATAAAAATGTTGGCACTGTGAGTGAAGGTGTGTTTTCCGGGAGAGACTTCCCGTCTGTTAAGCTGTGAGCATGTATGGTAATAACTGGTGAATCTCTTGCTAGAGCTTACCACATTACAAGTGCCAATACTTACAATATCTTGATGTAACTACAGAATAAGGTCAAGTTATTGACTTGTACTTAGATTTTATTTAGCAGAATAAAAATCTTTCACTACACACATTTACATTGAGGTATTACCCCTGTTATAAACTTACATGTTAATAAACTAAAATGTGAACCTTAAGTATATACTTAGTACACTTGTAGTATAGATGAGTGTACTCGTTGTATACTTGAAAGCGTACTTCTGTAAACTTAAAATGACCTTATAAAGTATACTTAAAGGATACTTTTATAAACTTAAAATGTTCCAATTTAGTCCGAAGAAGTATTAAATTAGTATACTTTCTAGTACGCTACAGTACATGTTCCATAGTATACTTGCTATACTTATACTCAAGCATACGTAATAAAATGAACTTCAAGTATACTACTTTTTGCTCAGGGAAGCCTTGATTTGCACATCTGTGATAAGACAGTAATGAATGATCAGATCAATCTCTGTTGAAATATGTGCAACATAGGTCACTGAGGTCTGGTTTCTCATCACCCTCCCTCTCCAGCAAATGACTGAAGACTGCAAAAGCTCTTCTGTGTAAGTAATTGTGTCTGATGAACTCAGATGAATCAGTCAGCTATATGTGGGATTCTACAAGAAGCATCATTTCCACTTGTATAAATCTTGTGTGTGAGAAGATTTCATTGATGAAATTAAACATTGATTCAGTCAGTAGTTATTTTAGACCATTTTTATGGCAGCTGACTGATTAATCTGACTTCATTAAACATGATTACTTACACAGAGGAGCTTATGAAGTCTTTGGTCAGTTGAGGCTGAAATTTTATGAACAGAAAAGGTCTGCATTACAAGTGGTTTTCCTACTATTGTCACTTAGGTTGTTGAAACAATCTCCAGCTGTTTCTTGCCTTGCCTGTTGTCTTACTGATGCTGCTGTTGGGCACACCTTAAGAGTTATCAGAGAATTAGGCCCTGTCCAGACGACAACGCCGTTTTTCGAAAATGCACACGTATTGCATCGTTTTGGCCGACCGTCCATACGGCTCCTCAAAACGCAGCGCCTGAAAACGCACTTTTTTGAAAACGGGTCTCAGGGTGGAGAAATCCGAAAACGCAGCCCTCCCGTTTTCATGTGGACGGCGAATCCGCATACTTTCCAAAACGATGACGCCATCGCCCCACCCCGCGACGTCTCATAACAGCAACAACAACAACAACAACAATGGCGGACTACATGCTCGTGTTCGCGCCGCAGAAGATATTGAGCTTTCTTGCCACTTACTCGCCTTGTAGTTAAGTGTGAGTCTCAGCAGCAGTTCGACCTCATTTCCGGTCCACACAAACAGTTCTGGTTTCCTTGCACTCGTCATTTTCATCTTCCTCTTGTTGTGTTCGGTTTCTCCGTCTACTGTCTGTTTGTTTACAGCGCGCAAGCTTAATGCGCATGCTTCGTGTCTTCTTCTCTGTTTTTGGTAATTGTCAAGCGCCACCTAGAGGCTTGGAATATGAACTACAGCGTTTTCAGTCGTTGTCAGTGGAGCCGTGTGGACGCAAATATTCTTAAAACGATGACGAGGAAGACGGAGAAAAAAAAGATCGTTTTCCCCCCTCTGGACGGGGCCTTAGTCGTTTGTCATGCCAGTGGATCATAGGTGTGATTATCACACACTGAGCTTGCATCTGTGTGAAGGACCTCGCAGTCATTTTGAGCAAAGCTTGGCTACTTTTGATCAGACAGACAGATGGAGTGCGGACAGACCTGTTCCTTTGGGTCTTATTTTTCAAGTTCTAAGTAGAGGAAGATTATATTTGTTAATGTCAGCCCACATGATTGCTCACTTACAAAAATACAACAGAGCCACCACAGCTCTGATATCACCACAAAAAAAAAAAAACATTCACAGGTGACAGGTTGCTAAGAAGAGCTGCCAGATTAAACTTATATTCTATTATTGTTTAAATGGGATCAAATGCAGCAAATCTTTGTTCAAACCTACATAACTTTATTTAACATTGTATTAATGATGCCAAGATTTCCAGATACCAAACATGCAAGGTTGAATTACATGGAAGTGTGTGGGCTACTGTATATTATTATGATCAACACATCTGGACATTTGCTTTTGATGTAGCCTAATGCTTCTGTGTACCCATAAAAAAGACCTCTGGGTTTGAATTTTCACTAAATATGAGTATGACATGGTGTCAATATAGTACAGATACAGACTATATCGGTAAATTGTTTTTGCACTCCTACACACATAAATGAAGCGACGCCTGGGAGCTAGTTCAGGCAGTCAACTCGAGCTTCACTGCCATATACACACGTGATACGCCTCTCTCTCCAGACCATCCCACAAGCGCACCCTCTCTATTGAGCGGGTTATTTAAATGCATGAATTTCGCTTCCCCCCCTCTGGCTCGTCAATGCTGATGTTGCTCTGCGCAAGCATCACTGCCCGCTCTTTCAGCCCACCACCACCCCAGCATCCACCTGCAGGCTCTGTCTAGGGGAAATATATATTTAATCATCACTCCCCAATATCTCATGTAAACATATCCGCGGGGAGTGGTGAGGTCAGAGCCTAGACGCCAAACAAATCTAACTATGTTCTGCTTGTAATAAACATTTCAAACGTGAGTTGTCTGACTGAACTAATATTACTGCCCTCCAAAGATGACAATATATTTAGCATGACCTCTATGCAGAGATCAGTGCTAAACAAATAATAATAAACAGAGCTCATCTGTCTTTATACTGCTTTCAGTTCAGACTGTGCACATATATGTCTGTTCCAGATCTACGAGGCGGTTTGGAAGTTACAGCACATGATGATGGTATTGATCACAGTAAGTCCAGCTGGATGAGGAATACCAACTGTGCCAGACACTGTGGGGAGCAGAACATGATGGTTGTACTTCAAGGTAAGAGAAAATGTAATTCTCTGACTTGTCATTTTAATATTGCATGTCATCCATAAGATCACATACCACTGCCGTAAGCATAACCACTGATAAGCACCCCTGCAAATATGTTTTGTAGGCCCACTTTAATACATTCACTCCATGCTCAAATGTTACCATTTCCAGAATAGAGGGTTCTTGTGAACTTATGAGTTCTTAAATGAACTGTTTTACATTAACTTATTGTATGACAAAACAGAACAGAAATTCAGGATTAATTCAGTTTATTTGGTTAACAAGAAAGCACATTTCTCCCCTGAGCAGAAACCTTAATGGCTGGCAATGGCACCAGCCCTGAACTAAAAATAATAATTGAAAATATCGTAAAGCTGACAAAACAGTGTGACTCATTAACAGTATAATCATTCATCATTATGAACATAGGTTCACCAGAAAGTGGAACATAAAATGAAAAAAGCAGAAACAGAGAAATAGAAACAAACAAAAACAAATATTTTTAAAATGGTGATGTTTAGCTGAGATTTTCTTGATTGAAGTAAATCAGAATCCATTTCAAAACAAGTAAAAATATAAATTAAGCATGATTAGATTATACACATATTTGACAAACAAAACTGATTTGAGAAAAAGCATTGATTTGTTTCTATCATGAAACAGGTTAACTGTGTTTTATACGTAGCATATATTCTAGAGAGTTTTGTCAGAACTAATGCAAAGTCAAGACTATAAATGATACACTTTACCCTACTATTCTCACACCATGTTCCTTCTAATAGTTAAAATGTGAAACACTGGGTTAATAATGATAACAATAGACAGACCAACATTATACTCGATTGCAAGGCACCCTCCTGCTTTAAATCGTTGATTTCATTGTTATGTGTCTGCATAAGGTATCTAATGTTGTCTTCATGTTCTTGCTCCTGATTCTTTGTTTTTTCATCTTGCTCTTGTTTCAGCTGCGTCATTCTGGCAAGGTGGTCGTAGTTCAGATCATTCATCTCTTTGACATGTTTCATCTTCAGACAGTTAATTGTGTCGTCATGGTTTTGTTTCAGACCCCTCACACTGTCATCATGATCTTGCTTCAGATGCTTTATTTTGTTAGTCTGCTGTTGTTTTAGGTCTTTTATTTTGTCATCATGATCTTTCATTAGAGTAGTGATCTTGTTGTCATACTCTTTTTCCTGAGAGGACATTTTATCATCATGATCTTGCCTCAGATGCTCCATTTCCTTGATGTGATCTTCCTTCAGTTTCATTATGTTTTCATCGTACTCTTGTTTAAGATCCATCTTTTCTTGGACATGGAGCTCCATCAGATTCCTGACTTTGTTTTCTTGCTCTTTTTGTTGTTCCTTCATTTTCTTACCAAAGTCTTGCTCCAGACTCTTAATTTCCTCTGCATGTTGTTGCTTCAGGTATCCTACACTATCATCATGATCCTGCTTCAGATGTTTTATTCTGTCCTCACTCTCTTGTGTCAGATCGTGTAGTTTGTATTCATTCTCTTGCTTTAGATCTGCCATTTTACTCTCATGCATTTGCTTCAGAGTCATTGTTTCCTCATCTTGCTCTTGTTTTAAACATGTCATTTTGTCATCCCGATCTTGCTTCAGATCATTCATCTCTTTGACATGTTTCATCTTCAGATAGTTTGTGTCGTCATAGTTTTGTTTCAGAGCCTTCACACTGTCATCATGATCTTGCTTCAGATGCTTTATTTTGTTGGTCTGTTGTTGCTTTAGGTCTTTTATTTTGTCACCATGATCTTTCATTAGAGTAGTGATCTTGTCTTCATACTCTTTTTCCCGAGAGGACATTTTGTCAACATGATCTTGCCTCAGATGCTCCATTTCCTTGATGTGATCTTCCTTCAGTTTCATTATGTTTTCATCGTACTCTTGTTTAAGATCCATCTTTTCTTGGACATGGAGCTCCTTCAGATCCCTGACTTTGTTTTCTTGCTCTTTTTCTTGTTCCTTCATTTTCTTACCAAAGTCTTGCTTCAGATTCTTGATTTCCTCCAAATGATGTTGCTTCAGGTATCCTACACTGTCATCATGATCTTGCTTCAGATGCTTTATTCTGTCCTCACTCTCTTGTGTCAGATCGTGTAGTTTGTATTCATTCTCTTGCTTTAGATGTGCCATTTTACTCTCATGCATTTGCTTCAGAGTCATTGTTTCCTCATCTTGCTCTTGTTTTAAACATGTCAATTTGTCATCCCGATCTTGCTTAAGATCATTCATCTCTTTGACATGTTTCATCTTCAGATAGTTTATTGTGTCATCATGGTTTTGTTTCAGAGCTTTCACACTGTTATCATGATCTTGCTTCAGATGCTTTATTTTGTTGGTCTGTTGTTGCTTTAGGTCTTTTATTTTGTCACCATGATCTTTCATTAGAGTAGTGATCTTGTCTTCATACTCTTTTTCCTGAGAGGACATTTTGTCAACGTGATCTTGCCTCAGATGCTCCATTTCCTTGATGTGATCTTCCTTCAGTTTCATTATGTGTTCATCGAACTCTTGTTTAAGATCCATCTTTTCTTGGACATGGAGCTCCTTCAGATCCCTGACTTTGTTTTC
>CAEMYA010001845.1:1556238-1567870 GCA_903131615.1 Diplodus sargus | reverse complement strand
AAAAAAAAAAAAAAGAGAAAAGGACATTTTTGCTTGAAGTTGACATAACAGACCTCTGACAGTGGAAACTAATGTGCCCAGACCTTGTCAAAACTCTGGAAAAGACAGGTGAAAGTTGCAGCGAGGACAAGGTGGTGAATGTATTTTATTCAGGACAAGTCACCTGATCTATTCTGAGAGTTTGCTTCGCTGCACAAGTTAGCAGAAAAGAGCACAGATCGATTAAGGGCTGTCATACTCGTATTCTCTAAGGCTACCCCCCAAATGTCTGTGGTGTTTGTCAAGGGCAACAACACATTTATCTAGCATGCACCCTAGTTTTCCTCTGCTGAGTGCTTTGAAGGATAGCAAAGTGCTCGAAGCGCCGCGCTATATGAGAATGTGACTTATGGAGAGAGCCATTATATCGTGTTCCAGCGGAGAACAAAGCGATGAAGGAAAATCTTTGAAATATTCGCCAATAAATCACATTTCTCATATTTTTTGATGATGCTGTTAAATTTTACATGTGGACTGCAGCCTTCAGCTGACAGAATGAATATATACCTACAAAAAAAATAGGGTGTTGAATTACTGGTGTCAGTTCCTACCTGTAGGAGATCACACCAGTGCAGCTCCAGGCCATGGTGACATTTTCACAGACGCACATTAGAAGATTATATTAACAGCGCACGTCGACCGGGTCCATCTTTAAAACCGGCCCAACCATCTCCGCTAGCCCAAGGCCACACGGCTGCTTAAAAAATGAGAGGCCTATTACAGTGCAGGGACGGTAATAAAACCGTCATGGTTGTTAAATAGCCGCGGTAAGGAAGAATAAATGTTGAGCAAAATGCCGGTTAATGGTGATGGTTTTCACTGTTTTTATTATGTGCTCCAATAAGTCCTTGTAAATTGAATCAATTCAGTATGACAGTTGTGGACAATTGCCTCAATGAATATTCCAGCAAAAGTGCCGATGGAAAGATACAGAAGTAAAAAAAAAAGCGGCGAGGAAAGGAGTTGAAGTCAGATGCGTGTGGTGTAAGGAAGAGACGAACACGTGCTCGCGTTTCAGGTCGCTGTGAACTTTAAGTCGGGAAATGTAGATGATGTATGACAGGACGCTTTTTATTGCTGAACAAGACCACACAATGAACGGTTAAGTTTAGAAAGTCAGTTTTTACGTGGAGGAATTTGATGTGCCTGTCGACTTTAGACACTGCCCTGTCCTGCACCTATTTGTTCGAGCAACTTGTATTTGAACAACGAAATGAGCCTTTCTAAAATGACTCATATCTCTCTTTTAATATCTCTTGCACGTATATGGTCAAAGCAGCTCTGATCAATATTTCCGTGCTAACAATAGGATGAATGAGTTTGTGAAAATGGCAGCTTATTAAGAACCAACAGAGATTCAAGCCTGACCTTGGAGTTCCTCTCAGTTTTAAAGAGACAGATTGTTTTTTTTGCGTGTGTAATCCTGTTGATAAACCAACCAAAAACCCTTTTCTGCCTTGTATCTTGGTCCAACTCCCTGCTAAGATCAAACAGAAATAAAAATCCTCTCACTGCACACGATCAGCGATAAATATTCATGCCAACAGCTGGTACCGACACTTGTGCCAGCCATGATGTCACAGAGGTCGGGGTTCAAACTGGCTGGAGCCTCGGAGACACTCGGAGCCTGGGTCATCATTAGTCACAGCGCAGGAAGAGCTAATAGACCTTTGTGAGTCATTAGTCTGTGTTTAAAAACGGGGTTATTTGAGGGTTAATCAGTCGAAGGCATCATTATCAAAACAATGATTTAATACAGTGATGGATCAGTCGACACGATGATGTCATCCCTCCAGTGTGTGCTGTGAAAAATAAATGATAAAATGATTCTTTTCTTCTCTTCCTTTTTTTTTCTCGTAAAACATTCAGGATGTTGTCACAAGCAGCTTTTGTAGTCTGGGCCAACTTCTGCGTTGAGAATGATTTGTAAGTTATTTTGGGGCGTCACAGTTAAAAATATCTTCAACTACAGACACTACTCTCCTTCACCGTCTGAAGACGAGCCACGGCCAATCCGCTCGCCTCGTTTTTTCCCCCGAGGCGCCAGCGCGAGTTATGTTTAGATCTCAAGTCGAAGTCACGCAGGGGTCGCGGCCCTGGTCGGACGGCGGGTCGCAGCCCCCGGTGACCTGTCTACATTTCCTCCGTATACGTGTTATTATTCAGGTATGCAGGGGAGGAGACGGGGTTCAGGTTACAGTGGACTGCTCATTCATCAAGGCAAAGAAGAGAGAGAGAGAGTGTGAGACGGCGTTGGAGACGGAGGGACCACGAGATGATAGATATCAGCGGGATATCATCTGTGAACCACAATAGCAGCAGAGACCGAAAACCAGCAATATTAAACACACAGTGAGCGAGGGGGGAGGCGAGGGGGGGATAAGGAGTATGACAAGCAGTACAAGGAAATGAGAGAGCAGAGAGCCTGTCGGACCTGAGACTCGCTGGCACAAATCAGTGCCGTCGGTCCCTCGGCTTCGCTGACCGCGAGACCTGCAAGCTAATTTATAGATCGGTTTAGGTTTTCCGTGGCTGCCTGAAACCTTCCCACTCTATTATTAAGTCCTTCGGGGATGGGAGCAGTTGTGACCGGAAAGTTATTAGTCCGTTCTTTTATTCTCATCTGCACTGTAACCTTACCCCTTTTTTTTTAACAGAGCATTCATATTGAAAAGGCTTTGTATTCTTCAGTCGCAGCTGCTATAAGTGAAAAAATACCGCGAAAAAATACAGCATCCTTAACGAAGCTCAAATGCTCTCACGAGTATTGCTTTGTTTACTCCACCGCTAATGCTTCATCTCCTACATACATTCAGAGCCTCTTAAAAGCCCCCGAGCTGCAGATTTAGGCGCAGGTATATGAATATTCAAGATCCAAACAGTTTAAGTACTTTATGAATAATGCTCACTCCAAACAAAGCCATTGCCTGACTCATTGTCGTTTGTCATACCCCCGCAAAAAAACACAACCCCTCCGCACTGTTTATTGTCTCCGTCTCCCTCCATCGGCCTACGGGGCAGATCTAGAAGAGGGCTTCTTCAGGAAGAGAATAGACAGATTTAAACACTGCTCACTGTCCTGGCCAACTGCTCCGAAAACCCTGCATGACTTCAGGGGGCCTGAAATCTAAAAATCCCAGGATAAAGCGGGAGGAGTGAATGTCAGGCGAGGTAAGAGGTATATGAGATGTAGTGAGCAGGCATGACAAGGGAGCGGAAATGAGTTTGGAAAAAGTACGCTGATGCTTGTACTGTGACAGTTCCAGTAGTTTTAGGGTCTGGGCAGTGATACCAAAGTTACTAGTGGTTGTGGATGTGACTGATAGACAAAGTTAAATGTTTAGACAGCTTGGATGGCAGTAAAATACCCCCCGGGACAGATGCACCAACAATGTGTACACAAAGGAGCATGCGTGCACCTTTTCCCACCCATCAACTGGTATTTATGAGGGAATTTCAGACAGCGTACGGACCGTTGTCTAGAGATACTTGCAGGTAAAATCATGACCTACAAGGGTAAGAGTTAAGTGTTGTTCGTGTAGGTTGTTTTGCCAATTTGCTACGTTATGATCTCGCAGCCGACGCAGCAGAAGTTCACTCAGACTCACAGTAGCGTTCATTTCATTTACACCTGAGCCACAACTTCCCCGTTAATGATCTTTTCATTTGATCCTGAATGACGAGGTTCTTTGTCGTGAGCGATTGAGATTCATAAAAGGGAAGCGGGAGCAGTTTCAGTATGAGCTCCTACAGATTTGTTGTTGATCATCTGTCCGACGCTTGATAATGGTGACTGAGATGTTACCACGATGATGGTTCACATGCACATGTGAAGAGCTGGCGCTAAAAATAGCCCCAGATGTTCAAAATGGTCACACAGCTTTTCTGATGCTGCGAGACCTTGTTGAGACACAAAATGCATTGTGGGACTCATTTTCTGTTCTTGTCAGTCTGAGTGGCGGCGCGGCACAAGTATTGACATACAGAAAGATGTTTAAGGGCATTTCTACAGTCATTTATAGATAATTGTGGGAGTGGAAATGAAGATGTCAGGCGCTTTGGGTGTCTTTGGTCTGAACACACAGTATTAGCAGCTAAAAACAAACATTCATTTATTTGAGCCTTGGTTCAGTTTTCATTTCTTTTGGCCGTGAGCGTCGCCTCCATTTCATTGTCGGGCAATAGTGTACATCAACAGCACACTCAAAAATCACCCATTTTTTAAATGCATGCTGACATCTTTTTCCTTTATTTTGCTACTTTTGCAACCTGAACTCACTATTAACTCCAAGGCCGTGAAGAATGAGTGTGTATCATTATAGCCGTATAACCCCAAATGAACTGTTTCTGTTAGACAGAATTATTCTCAAAACACGGTTTCTATTTCTATTTTCTGTTTCTTATTCGGTAGAAAATAGTTCCAAGTTTTTTGAGGCGAACCGAGCCATAAATTGATCTCAGATGGAGTACAATGTCTTTACAGCTGCCAAGTAATACTCTACAAACAAATGCACAGATATATACATTCCATGTGCATACATACAGATTTATTGTAAACATACACCCACAGACCATGCAAACAGGCGAGTGGAACGAGAGTTTCTTGCAGACAAAGGCGCATTGACGCAAACCCTGCACAGACACGATAACCACTGTCCTGTAACAGCACAGTACAGTTTCCATTTAGAATAATATAAAGCACATGGCTGTGCTCTCAGTGCAGCTTCGTGTTCTTCTTTAGACGGTTCAGCTCAGGGATGATAATATTACACTGTGTTCCCACCTGCTGTATGAATTCTACGGCAGATTACTTTGCAGTACCTCTGCGCAAGTGTTTCTATAGTGATGCATATAAAGCCAAAGGTAATTATCCATGGGAGGAATTATGTATGCCCTTAATGAGTGGAGGTTTGTGTGTCAGTGTGTGTGTATGTTTGTGTTGTGTCTAGGTAGACTTTCTTCAGCTTGTGGTCCCTCGCAGTCTCATTAAATGCGGTCTCTGGCAGGGAGTGTAATGCTGCACATTCTCAGGGTGTGGTGGTGCTGGCTTGAATTTCACATTTCTTTGTGTGTGTGTATGTGTGTGTGTGTCTGTTTGACTGCTTATTAGCTGTAGATGCCATTCTGTGCACTGATTGATCCCATAACCATCCACTGGTTGGCATTCCACCAAAAGCGCTCTCTGGTTTTAATAATATGACCGTACACCCCCTCCAATTTTTAAACGGTCCGCATACATTTTGTCTTAGCGTGTGTGTGTTCTGCAGTGTGTGTGTGTGTGTGTGTGTTTTATATGTGTACCAGGCACATGTTTTATGGATCCCAGTGCTTTTCTTGCAAGACGCACCCTGCCCTGCGTCTGATTGGCCTTTGTCTGTCAGTTTTCCACATTGATACCCATTCCGTATGTTGAAAGCTTTGATGACTCCGTGGTCCTGGTCCTCTGTGGTTAATACATCCATCGACTGTTTTCCAAGGAACAAGGCAAATAAAAACGGTTTTGAGTTCAACTAATAGGTACCTTTTTCCCACTGCAAAAAAATCTGATTCTGGTGGCCCTTGAAGCCTGTTAGCCGACAGGAGGAGGGGAGTTTGATGGGGTCCGTGCCCATGGCCGAGAGCCTGTTCTCAACTGTCCTGCCGTGACCACGGACCCCTCGGCCCCTTGCCACAAATGAGACAATTATTGGCTAGTTTGCCATTTCTGAACTGTATGTTCAGTGTCTGTCTGGTTGTGAAAATGGACTCCGAAAGATGAGTAACCCCAGGAGGAGCAGCAGCAGACCATGCAGGAGGCCGAATATGTTGATGTGTTTACCGGGAAAACTTCAGCCCATAAACGAGCATATCAGTGCTGCGAAAAACCAGAGGTTGATGCTATGCAGCCTCTAAGCTTGACACAAATTGCTTATGTACCAATGACGACTACTAATCAGAGGCAGAGTAGGGTCGGTCTTGCAAGATAAGCAGTGGGATTTATAATAATGAAGCAGGCGCAGATCCTTAAAAAAATGACGGGGTCTTGACATAACGAGACTGATACAATACAGTTCTCATCCTGATTGCGAGCCTCTCCCCTTTTCACAACCCATTTTTCAGTTTTTACCACTCCTCCCTCTCTTCATCTCTCGTTCTGCGGCTGGTTCACCTCAGCTGAAGTTCATATTTTTCGAGCGTCGGTGCGGAGACTGCCACTCTGGTGCGACTTGTCGGGAGCATCTGACAAAGTGGAGCCACAGTCGTGGGTGTCAAAGGCCTGTGATGTCTGAGGCAGCAGAAGAAGAAAGCTCTGAGAGAAATTGTTTGGCCTGTGACAGTGACACACTCTTCCACGCATACACTGTTTGAGAGTCAAGTGGCAGCGCTCTTTCTGATGAAATTCATGGTAATGAGAATGTCAATATCACTCTTGTTTCTTTCACTGCTGCAAAAGCTTGTTGCCTTAGTCACATCGGTCTGCAGCTATAAAGGAGGAGAACGCTCTTAGTAATAATGATAAGTGATATAGCAGGCAGAAGAGTCTGTTGTGATTTAGAAGCACTGACCCTCCCTTCTAAAGTATCATTCAGCAATATGTCGAATCCTTGCCAGCTCAAGTAAATGTTGTTTTCCACCCGACAATAAAGTATCACATATAATATTATTATATTATTTTTGGAAGGGATTATGTTTAACAACCAATTAAAACCAGTGTTCCACAGCACAAGTCAGAACATGTTGTCTATTACATAACCCCTTTCAAAAGATACTTTCAACAAGAAGTCTATTTTAATAGACGACTCTCTTGCCAAATAACCCTTTCAATAAATTTGAAATATTTCCAGTACATGCATAACAGAGATGACCATATGTTGTGTTCATTAGTAACGGATTTAAGTTGCATATTTAGCCATACTTGACGAAAATAAGACAGTTTGGAACAGACGCAGGCTGACAGTGAGGCGGAGTACACGGGTGGCTTCAGTAGATTCTGAGGCCATTAATCAAAGATGACGACTTTTCTCTTTCAAGAAACGAAACACAAACTTTTCACAGTCAACTTGTATTTGATACTCCGAAGAAGACAGATTTGGGTGAAGTAAAACTTCAAAAGGATTCAAAGTTGTGTGCAGAAAAGCACACTGAAATGCCATTTTATTAGGTACTGCTAGTTAAAATTTAATAAAGCTTTTCCGCAATGAATCCTACGTTTATTCATCCTATGTGAAAAAGGTGGGCAAAATATTAGAACCACCTCACATTAAAGGTCCCATATTATGAACACGTTTTCTTTGGTCTCTACATATATAAGCTGGTCCTCCCTGAGCCTGCCAGCTCCCAGAATGAGGAAAGCAAACAAGTCCTGCGTGGTCTCTGCAGCCCACCCACTGGTAAAACGGCGCTCCTACAGGCTGTTCAGATTCAGCTCCTGTCGTTACGTAACGAAAGCAGAGCTTTTCATTGGCCGGCCTTCTCTGTGCGAAAACTCTGTAACAACACATACGAACAAACTAAGTAACATATTCAGACACACTAACCATTCTGAAACGTCCTGCTGCAGCTGCAGAGTCTGTACTTCTTCAGGAGCCTCTCCTTCTGGGTCCGATTCTGGGTCAAACTGGTATGGTTGAACGACAGCATCTCAGCGAGCCATAGCGATACATCCACCGTAAACGTTATCGCATGCTACTGCTAGCGTAAGCAGCATCCTCTCCCTGAGAGGGGCGTGTAGCAGGCAAAGCAGGCGTTGACAGACGGAGCTCATTAGCATTTAAAGGTGCAGGCACAGAAACAGCCTGCTCTCAGTAGAGCTCACTTGAGCGACTTTTTGACAGCTGAAATTCAGGACCACAGATGGGTTTGGGGCATATCAAATACAGAGTTGTTGGACCTCTGACAGCTGTGTGAAATTGATGAAAAACAGTATAATATGGGACCTTTAAAACACAATACACCTCCATTATTCAAGGTGATTTGTCATTAAACTTAACAGGGTTGCATCATCATCATCAAGTATAATTCTTCATGCTACAAAGATGCTGAACAAATATTATTCCCACACATATGCATAAATGTGCAGTTCATTTTTTAAAGTTTTTTAAAGAACTTGAAACTGTTGATCAACTTTGACTGCGTTTGAGCACGAAGCGTCGATGATGTAAACACCTCCTCTCGGCCTGCTGGCATCTTGTGCTCTTTTGTTTCTGAACTTGGTGCAACAGCTTGTTCGAGGATGTCAAGGTGGAGACAGGTCTCTGTAAAGATGTGGGCACAGCAGTCCAGAACTCCCTGACATATTTCAAACTGATCGGCTTTCAAAAAAAAAATGCAGAAAGTGGCTATTGTTTTTCTCTGCAGTTGCGTTTTTGGTGAAGTACAGCAGCACCTACTGAACACATTGCATTACCTGTGACTAGTCTACTTCAGAATAGAAGTCAATTTGTGTTTCTCTGGTTCAGTGATTTTAATGTGAAGCTGCAACAGAAGGAAATGTTCAGCAAGTGTGCACCCTTGTTGTCACAAGCATATTTGTTGGTGGGAAAATGTTGTCACCTTAAAATGAATGTAAGACTTACTGCAAGGCTGTTGGATTTGATTTTTTTCGTATTTGTTTTAACCGGATGTACCTAATGAACCGGCAGTTCAGTTCATGTGTGTATGTGTAGCGACCCGCTATGTGGTACTATGACATTTAGACGGACGCAGTTTCTGCGTGTGGCAGGCGCTGCAGGCCAGGTGAGTTGAGAGGTGCAGACAAGGTCAGTGTAAACAACCTGCGAGCAGCTGTGGAGAAAAAGCTAACATGACTGAGAATGGGAGGCAGCGATGCGACGAGGCGCCAGCTCGAGTCACAGCCATAGAGCACACTTATAATTGAACACTAACCCTCTCAAGCACACATACGTAAGTGTGCCTGCATTCGGACTTACACACATACCAGGTGTGCATTTGACACATGGTGATAATGGCATGCAGGCATGACTAATACACAGCGCCTTGCTGGTGAGAATAGAGGTAAGCCCGGGCATATGGAGATCATCACTCACACCTAGTGATAGCAGTGGTGGAAGATCTATGGCTTCCAGTGAGGGCCTCGGCTCCGGCCTCTCACCGCCAGAGCACATCACAGGCAATCACTTACTCTAAATAAGCACACGGAGAGCTGATTAAAGGCGAGAGGTTGAGCACGGATGGATGACTGAGAGCGATTCAACTGCATGAATCTTTGTGAAGATTGCGAAGAGGGAAACATCACCCCTTTGGTTCCCAGTTGCTCAGTCATCTGATCCAGGAATCGAAGCAGGTAGCGTCTGATGGGACCAGAGAGGTGTCGTCCCAATTCATCTGACAGCGCCTCGGCTCAGTCACCGGCATTTTAAACTCGCCTTTTATCTTCAGATCCGTCCTTTCCACAAAAGGGCCCCATCGCTCAGCGACCCCCCAGAATAAGATAAGCAAGGAAGATCAGAGTCAGATGAGCAGAGGAGAGGCGAGAGGATGAAAGGATTAAAGGGAGGAAGAGGAGGGGAAGTGTTAGATCTATGTGTATAAGAAAGGTGCTGTCATTACAAGACGACCCCTGCTAGGAAT
Organism: Diplodus sargus; assembly: GCA_903131615.1. NCBI lineage: Eukaryota > Metazoa > Chordata > Actinopteri > Spariformes > Sparidae > Diplodus > Diplodus sargus. The sequence goes on along the minus strand of CAEMYA010001845.1, from coordinate 1,558,261 downwards.
ATTCAGGGTAAAGCGGCTCTTACACAGCAGGGCCGTGCAGGTCTGGCTTTGATTTGACTGCAGGAGATAAAAGGCACTTTAACAGTGATCCATTTCTTCATGCTCAGACACCAACATTTTCTCCCACGATTTATGCTCACATGTAAATATTTAGCTGTGGAAAGTATGCACTTGGTGGCATGTATTTCTGTTTCGAAAATTGTAGGAAAGAAAGGAGTTTGGTCAGATGAATTGCCATTAAATTTGGAGAGTCCATCTGTGGTACTAAGACAATAAATCACAGTGGCTTTGGTGATCATCTGACTTGATAACTTAAGACTCAGATGTTTCGACTAATAGTGGATGAATTGTCATAAAGTTTGTTGCTAGACATCAGATCTATTATACTGTTAAAAATGTCAGTTACCATCACAGTCCTCGTCTTCCTCTGTTTTTGTTAATCGTCCCCACGTAAGGTTTACACTACATTCGAACTGTTAAGCAGTGTAGTACATGTCGCTGCAGAATAGTTGTGCTTGTACAAAATACAGCCTGCATCAAAGGTTTTCTTTCACAATATGATTTATTTTTATTTTTCAAGTCACTGTGAATTTGCTGTAGCGGGGAGATTGGGAGAGGATTTATACACCATCTCTTCATCTCCGGCTTAAAGAAAAGAGTTTGAACCAACTTCCGAACTCTTGTGTTAAGGTGAAACCAGGAAAACAGAGCAGAAAAAAAACATGCAGAGTCACTGCATACGGTGCTTCAGGTTGAGCAGTACATGCCTGTGCCCAAAGGCCCAAAGGCTAATGACTTATCTGTAGAAAAGTCAAAGTAATGGTGACTAAAAACAGCAGTTTGTTCGCCTCGTGTTCTCACACACATCTGATTCCATCAAATCCCTCAGCCTAACAGTCCTGTGAGTTCCTGGATCATTACCGGTCATGCCATTGAGGGTCATAATGTGGGTGATTCACTGTTTTTGTCATTATCCATTTAGCCCTCTGCTAGTGCTAATCTAATAGCACTGGCGCGCAAGTTTGTACTGGATCACTATAGTACACACGCCACACATGGTTATTCCTTGTGTGTAACACACAATGATGTCTGTCTAAACAAAGGACAGAAACGTGAATTTCGTGCTGTACACCAGATTTGAACTTGGAGGGAGGTTGTCATGGGAGCAGCATAATCGGCTCTGACAGCGCTCCTAATAGGAAGCATCATTCTCCATCCCCGTGTTCAAGGGTATGGCCTTTGTTAGCCAGTTGGGCCTAATGGAGTAATCGCATTGCTCCGATTCCTTTCTCCAGTCAATGAGTAAATTGCCTCCAAAGCAGCTCTGTTTACCTGCAAAAAACAACTGTGTTGTTAAGAGTTATGATCAAATAACTTCTGCTGAGTGTTACCGAGAGCTTTGTGCACTAGTAGTTGCAGATTCCATCATTTGGTGCAGAGCTTTATTAGGGCGTCAGTTGAACCTATCACTACAGAAACCATCAGCTTGTTTGTGTGTCTGCCTCAACCATGCACCCAAAAAAGAATGTGAATGTGTTCTGTTGTTGTACTCTGTCTGTCTTAATTCTGCATGTGTGTATGTGAATGGAGGATATTGAGTATTCTAATAGTGATGTGCCTGGTGATAAGGAGGGTAAACAAACCGTTTGGTTTGTCACAGTGCACCCATCTCCATGCAGCAAGTGTACACAAATAGATGCAGAAAAAGAGATACAAGAGGGAAACGTAATATTAGCTGCATACTAGTTTTGTCCCTGTTGTATGCACTCAATTATTTTTGTCTATAAATGTAATCACTTGTGAGTGTAGTATGTCATACTTGTCCATCGACTGTCCAAAACTTTCCTTGACTTGTTTGCCTCCTCTGTCACAATCTGTGGTACAATAACAAAAAAAAAATTACAGATTCGTTTTGTTTTTAACCCAGCACATGTCGTACAAAGACAATATTTCTGGCATTGCTACCATGGTCTACCACCAGAATAAGAATCTTTCATTAGCTTTTTTTTTTTTTTTTTTTTTT
>CAEMYA010001845.1:1506376-1556223 GCA_903131615.1 Diplodus sargus | reverse complement strand
TTTTTTTTTTTTTTTTTCAATTTTGTAAAAATGTTGTCATATTTTTTTTGAATGTGACCCACTGACTCAAAATCAATGCCAAGAAACATCTCGTTTTATTGTTGTTGTTTTTTGTCTTTTGAAATTAAAAACATATTTTTAATGAAAAATCATATTTTTTTTTCAACAGCTTCCACCTCATGAGACCAATTGACTCAAAATGAATACCAACATGTCTTCCTGTACAGGTTCCTGTACAGGTTCCAGTCCAACAGAAAGAGCTGTGTCTCATTCAACCAGACAGTTTGGAATTTATCATTTACCTTTCTAAATCCCATTGAAACCCACTCATTTTCAACTCCTCCTAGACCATCGCACATCCGCAAAAAAACCTCCATTAATACTTTGAGACGTCCGCAAAGATTAGGACTTCCTCATAGCAATTCACCTTTTTCATACATACTTTATACACAGTCACTGCTCATAAATTATCATCATTTTCGAGGGATATTTCTGATTTTTCCATCTGTGTGTGTGGGCCAGAATGTTGACAGCCAGAGTGGAGGAGCCGACCGACAGAACGGAGAGGAGACCTCGTCTTCGGCTCGCTCCCATTCCTACAGTGTTCACTCCACCTGCATAATTTAAACAGCAGCTCGAGGGAAAATTCCTGCTGGTCGCAACCACTCTCCTTAACTGCTCCACTAGCCATACACACACACACAAACATTTCACCACGTGCTCACATTTCCTTCCATAACAATAGTTAAATGATAGCTGTTCCTGTCTTTCAGGGAGAAGCATGATAATGTGAGGTGACATCTCTATAAAAAACCATTACCATAATCAACTTGGTTACCATCACTGGGGCTTCCTTCGATTCTAACTGGGGAGCTGAGCCTGATTAATCAATGACTGCCGTGTAACACGCATACAAAAACATATTTTGTGTCTCTTATTCTTCTACTTCTTTATCACTTTTTACTACATTTTACTAGTATCTGCTCATTCATGTTTAAAGCCAGAAAATCCATTTAAATATTAATTTCTCAAATCTTCGATAGATTGGAGATTTATTTTACTTTTCAGTCCCTTTCATAGTATTTGACTCAGTCCCGCACTTTTATTTGAAGGGTTGTGCATAAGACTGTCACTCTTGAATTGGTGGTCTTATGCACAGCTCCTTCAAATGAAGAGTGAGGACAGGTAATTCAGTTGTTAGGTCAGACCAACAGAGCTGTTAGTGTAAATGGACTAATGACAACATCATGTTTTAAAATAAGTTGTGTGATTCCATTTTAAACTAATGAATAAGTCGTCAAATATGCCATAAAAAAGTTATTGGGACTCCATACATCTGTACCTGCTTCTTTAACGTCGTGTGAACTTCCACCACCTGCAGCCACAACACCGAGGCACCCTTCGGGATTAAGTGGTTGTTAACCTATTGGCAGGATTATCAACAGGATTAAGTCTGTCTCCCCACTGCATTAATCCAAATGTTAAATAACACAAACTTAGGAGGGGGAGATGTTGTCAGCGGAGTTTGAGATCTATTTGAAACATCCTGCGATTAAATTCTAATTTCCAGTTGGAGGTGTGCGGTCTGATGGTTATATCTGCCTCCACAGGTTTATCACCGTAAACAGAGAGAGGGGAGATGGGGTAGAGGGGGATTAATGTGCTCATTATCTGGAGGATTCAGTTTATTACAGTTTTGACACTGATATATGTAATCCAGCATTCTGCTAATGAAGCCGCAACCGCTCCGATTGGCTGTTTTTAATTGATCTGACAGAACAGCCAACACAATGGCCATGTCCTCAAGATTGTTGCTGCTGTGTGGCAGTCCGTATCCAGCATCTGTAAACATCGAGAATTCAATGTGTGTACCGCCGTGGAAAAACACGCGATTAATGGGATTAGTTGCGGGTAATTTTTAGAAAGTAATGTAAGGAATGGGGTCAGTTTTAGTTTGAGGGAAGGAGAAAGTACTGTACGTTATAATGCCTGGTTGTTGGTGACCACGCTGCTCGTTTCTGAGACGAGTTGTTCATTGTGTTTCACTCAATTTCACTGATGACGTCTGTTAGGTTCAACACTAATGAACACCATGAAATCAGACACGGACTCAGAGTATTTTGTCTTTCTTGGCAAAGGGGAAGTACGGATGTCAGCTCTATGAGTCTGACCAGCAGTCTTCCAAAGATACCTTCCCCTTGCACATCCTTTTATTCAAAAGCAGTGGCCGTGATCGTAATATGTCGTAATATGATTGGTTAACACAGAATACAGATAACAACATTGTTGTCGTGCGGATGAGCAGATATATGTGTCTTGTGGTTAGCCTCGACATTCTGTAACATTCCACAGACTTTAAGCAAAGCAGGGTAATGAATTGTAGCATGTGAAAACTGATTAATATTCATGTATTTCATAATTCCAACAACGTCACACAAAACTTTTGCGTTTTATTCGTGATAGATTTAATGATCTAAATCCTTCTTTGTCTGTGTTCATCCCTCTGATAACAACCCACATTGTCAGAATAAATACTGGCAACGTGTGTTTCTCGAAACCAGATGTGTTGAAACTTTACAAGCTCTTGATGTTGCAACTTTTCGTCCACAAAAACAACTTGGTAAAGGTTAGGAAAAGATTGTATTTGGCCTAGAATATGTGTTTTTGGTCACCAAAAACACAGCTGGAGATGTTCAGTTGTCTCTTTATGAACAACTGGTTGTTGTCGGCATAAAAAAAACAAAAACAAATTGTATTGCGGTCTCCTGGAAAGCATCCAGTGGTGTCACACCTACAAATGTTTAAACTCAGTCTAGAACTTTCCTTTCCTCGACCGTAACTCCACCACGACCGCTTTCATCTCCCGATATTAAAGTCAGGTCATAAATATGTAATGAGAACATTATATGACACATTTAATAGAAATTAGAATATGCCTCAGTCCACTTGATAAATGTTAGGCCAGTTTTCACGATTCTTTCAGCTCTGGTTTTGGTCTCAACTAACTGTTATAGGAAATGTCAGGCTTTTTAGCAGCGAAATAGTCACTAACTTTGTCCATCTGTCATTTGGTGCTCGGCATGAGGCATAAAGTGGGCATATACGATGCCAGAAAGAGGCAAGACGGAACCAAAGCAGCAAAACTTCTGCACCAGGATAGACGGTATAAAGGTCCATACCAATTACAGCCAGTTTAAGAAAGAAACAAAGCCATTACACATTGCATTTGCTCCTCAAGAAAATGCCAGTGAGAAAACAAAAAAAAAAAATGAATGCAGCATTGAAGAGAAAGTGCTGCTGCTGCATGTCACATCTGGCAGTGCCCTCATGGTTCAGGTTAACAGCAGGGCGATAGCAGGGGCTGGCTGTGGTGAAGGGGAGAGCAGGCTGTACTTTATCAAGGGTTGAGGGAGGGGGCAGCGGAGGTGATACCGAGGTGGTGCTGAGATTCGGAGGACAGTGGAGGCAGAAGGAGAAAATGTACTATGTGAGCACGAAGGCAGAGACGGAGGAGGAGGAGGCGAGGGAGTTTTTTTTCTTTTTTCTAGATAACAGCGGTGATGGTGGTACATGGTGGGAGCAGGAGAGAAGTTTATCTGAGCCGCTGAATGTCCCCCATTGTTGAGGGGTCCCGGCTTGCTGGCCTCGGCGCAGATGTGCTTCAGAGGACGGAGGGGGATAGGGGAGGAATTTGACAATGTGCAACGCTATCTCTCTATCTTCACCCGCAGCTGCTACCGACCAACGTTCCTCCTCCTCCTCCTCCTCCTCCTCTCCTCCTCCTCCTCCTCCTCCTCCTCCCTTCACTTTCTGGGAGTCTGCGAGGCCATTTGAAGTGTCACTCAATTGACATGGTTAGAACAAAGCACACACAAACAAGCAAAGTAGGCAATAGGGGCGAAGGAAGGAGTTGAACATGCTTCAACAGCCTGTCCGGCATTTCAGTATTCAGGATTATAGTTTATAGAACACTGATTTAGGAGACAGACTTTATTAAATGGCATTTTCAACGCATTTTCATCAGAATCAAACGATACCCAGGCTCACATCCTCTTAAATGACCTCTTCGCAGGCTGGAGGAAAGGGGACGACATGGTCAACTGTTCACAATTACAAAGGTAACTCTGAAGGTTGTAAAATAAACAGATAATTACATACATTAACAATACAAATACCACAGTGATTTAAATAAGGACACAATCCTGCACAGGCTGGAAAAATCTGTTGCAAAAAAATGTTCCTTAAATCTGTCTAATGTTATTTATTGTTATTTAAACAGCACATTCTTTCTTGAGGTCTCCCTTACCCAATGAATGGCTTATACGATGTAAATGATTGCTTTATTAATGTTCATCAATCCCTAATTACGGCCTCATCGATCATTATAATCCATGAATAAGAAAACATTTTTGGTTGCCAGGTTGTGAAAAATCCCTTGCTTTAGGGTAAAAATACAGTAATAAATGCTGTTAATGTCTTTGTGAACCCCTTCAGGAATTTCTCTTAAAAAATGTTCCAACAGTGCAGTGAAATATCCGCCCTTGCACAAAACAACACATACAGCATAGAATTTCCTAACAATTTATCTAACAAGGACCATTTTGTTTCATGTTGTTCCATTTCCTGTCAAACCTTTCAGTGACTAGGAATTACTTTGGTTCTCGGCTAGCGTGCTACCGCGCTGGGCAGCCGGGCATGAACACATGTCAAGCTGCTTGTACAAAGGAAATTGCACGACTGTGCCACGACCCTGGGTACCAATCGGATTTGCATAAACGGTGTCCAATTTTCGCTTATTCTTGTGTCCTTTGGATTTAATTTTCTGACACCAGCTTGTGGAGAGAAAGTACTGCTTGAAGGCAAACTGTCATTGCATCTCAGATTCTGGGACCTGTCAAAAGCAAATGAACAAAGTACAAAGTGAAAAAATTCGGTAACCACACTTGAAGGCTAGAATGAGCCTTTTCTCTGGACTGAGCATCAGTTAACAATACAATCCTCAGACAAGAACAACAGAGTTTTATTTCCTGAAACTGACACCCTCAACCTCCGACTTCCTGCTCCTCGTGTGCTGTAAACGAGTTTGGAAGAGGATATGACAAATCTCATTGAAAAAACCACCAGCCAGCTGAGCCCCTGTCCTATAATAAGTAACTTATTTTATCCAGTTGCTATGGACACAGATGGCGCAGGACTAGACCGGGGCAGTGGCAATCGACAGAGGTAGTTGGCCGTGTGGATCTGTACGTGCGGGTAAAGGGCAGTTACTGTGACACCGCTGTCACTGCTCTGATAATAAGGCGGCTGACAGGTAGAGAAACAGCAAAACACACACTCAGTGTCAGTCACCAACAGTGGGGGGGAAGCAGGAATATATTCTCCCAGCACCATAATCAGGATGTGAATAAAACTTTATTCAACAAGTACAGATGATGTACAGGAACAGGACCAAGGGAGCATAGACACCGACACTTGAAACTCAGTAACAGCTGTTCGAAAAATAACAAAAGAAAACACGACAACAAAGGATATTACAGCTTTCTGCAACTTGTGTTAGGCTATAATACGAATTGGTAATAATACCCTCATTTCATTTGGAAGAGAAAATGAAGGAAATTTTTATGATAATGTATGATGATTCAAATTATCATTTTGCTTTATAGAACGACTTGCTTGTTAAAATTTGACCCACTGTGCTGAACAGCAGGAGTACAGGAGCAGGGCTTTAACCTCTTTTCTAAATACTTTATTGCAGTGTTTTCTTTAATCATACTACGGACGGTGTTTCACTTTGGAGTCCGCTGTACATTTTTACACTTTTTTCACAAGTTCGGAAAAATGACAGACGACAACTAAGAGACGTGAAACTCAACCAAACACAAATAGATAAATAATTAAATCAAAACTAGGTTACAATTAACACGTTTAAGACCCAAATGGTAATACACCAGACTTTCTTTACAAAAGCAGGAAGTCAGTTCAAAAGCATTTGAGCTTTTTTGACCAATCAGGGCGTCCAAACACTGATGTAAAAGTATGTCATTTCGCATCATGTTGTGAACTGTTGCTGTTTTTTTAATACACAATGGAGTTCCCCAGCGGCATGAAAACACCCAGGACTGCCGCAGAGTAATGTGGGTCGTTTGTGTTATTGCATTCCCTGTTACCTGCAAAATCCCAACTTTCTTTCATTACCGTGGCTTCACTATGTGAACAATCCCCTGAGAGGTAATACATTTGGTGCCTGTGCTTTTGTACCGTATGCAATCAGAATAATGAACAATGAGCGCTATCTAACTTTTGCACGTTTCCTGATTTATCGCTGGGAATTTGTATTTCATTTTACTGCGTTGCGTCTATTATTTTCAACGTTCCTGTGTGTTTATTGTGTCAATCTGCAGGAAAATAGAGCTCAGTTCTCCTTCTATTTTGGAGATTTATGTCCAATCACTCTGCACAGGATAGAGTGTGGCAGTGCAGCTGTGGAGGAACTGCATTATTATAAGCATCCTGCTCGCTATATCGTAACCATAATGCTTGAAGCAAATTGAGGTTTGCAGGATGTCATGCTGTAGGGATGATGGTGCTTCTCCTTTTCTATTATAGATATGAATTGCTTCTGAGGGAATCGGCTTAAAAGCACAATGAGAGTGTTGTTGTTAAATAACAACCGGCTGGAGCAGGAAAATGAACATACAGAAAATGGCTACAAACATTATTTTTGGATGTGATGTACGTACAATCAGCCAGGACAAAATCTTGGTAGTTAATAATTCTGGAAACCACGTATATGTTCACGTTTGTGTACATCACAGGCCTCAAACTTCACTGGCATTTCCGCAAAATGCGTCGTATCATGAGCTGACTTTCTTATGGGGAGGAAAAGGCGACGGTGGTGGCGTGACAGGCGAGAAGGCTGAGAAGCCAGTGACCGCAGTTCAAGACTGTGTTTCAACGTTTGTAAGTGTGACATCAGTGGATATGTTTAAGGAGACCTTGGGGCAATTTACAGCCGTGTTTATGGCTACCAAAACAGGTATTTTAAGCCCAAACGTGGTCTTTTCTTATCCTAACCAAGTGTTCTTTTGTACCTAAGCACAGTCCACAACCACAGTCAGAGCACAGCGCCGTCACAACATAAAGGGAGAAAATTGAAACATGCATTCCATGCCAACATTTATTCTGGCCATTGTGCCGGAATCACTTTAACCGGTGGTCCATTTAGTGAGGCCAACTGCTCATGAGGGCAATTTTTTCCCCTTGTGCTGAGAATGGAGGCATTGTTCCTCAGCTATCCTCTGTGATTTAAATGTAAACCAGGAAGCGCTGGTGTTCCCTGGGTCCTGAGTCCGTCACATGGCGAGCACAGTTGTTCCGTTAACACGCCGTGGCCTCAGGGGAGGATTAGTCGTACAATAACAGACCCTGTATTACACACACACACACGGGGATACACATGACATACATGACACAGGCATATCCCATAATGAGAGTGGAGCACAGATGAAGTGTTGCCACCTGTTAAAGATCATTTCCCAGCCGCTGCCTCGCTCTCCCCGTCAGCCCCCGCCGTGCCTCTCCCTCTTCACGTGGAGGAAAAACAACTATTACCAAGTCACCTTGAGCTCCGGCACTTTCCTACGCTGTCAACTCTGACCTGCTGACGGCACGGCTACCGTTAAACCAACCAACGCAAGCATGTGCGAGGTGACACACAGGACATACGCTAACAATTGGATAACACCCCCAGCTGTCCTGTTGCTTTCACCTTCGCAGCTGCTAAGCCTCGATGTGTACATTACATTAAGCTAAGCCATGTGAAGTATTGTGCTCATGTTTGTATGTATGTGTGTGTGTGTTGGGGGGGGGCATGAGCATATATGCACAACCATGTGTGTGTATGTGTGTGTTTTGCTGGGGGCACATGTTTTTTAGTTGTGTTGCCACAGCTATCCAGAGCAGCTTCAGCAGTTGCCTTTGCGGTCAGGGGAAGCACGTGAGAGATCATTCGCAGCACACACACACACACACACGCACACACGGACACACGCTGACCACACACACACACACACACACACACACACTAACAGCTAAACAGAGAATAAATAGGAGAAGATATGGAACAAAGAGAGGAGAGGAGCAGATTGGGTGCCGGAGCGGAGAGAGCCGGGGTCTCGCTAAGCCACGCCGCTCGGTTCTTTAAGGGATGTTGAAATGAATATGAGTCTGCCACGTAATCAGCTTATCCCGGGACCTTGCTCGGTGCCTCGCTTACGCAACGCTCACACCATCTGAGAGCCTTTCATTTAGTTTTCATTTAGCGGGCCGAGAGACTGATATACCACATCCACTGGCTGGCTCACCACAGCTGGGCTCAGCCACACACATCCTGCTCTAATCACGCCTGCTGCTGTATAACTGTGTGTGTGGGTGGAATTGAGCTAGGCAAGGGGTTATGAGAGGTTGTGAGCGTGCGTGTGAATGTTTTGATTGAGTATCTTTGTTGTTCATCGGTGGACTCTGTGTGTGTGTGTGCGTGTGCGTGTGTGTGTGTGTGTGTGTGTGTGTGTACAGCATCAGCTGCATCCTGCTGGCACACCAAGTACACTTTTCCATCTTCCAGTAAGGACTGAAATACTAAAATACTACATGATCCTTTGACTCCTTCAGTGTATCTCTGACTCGCTGTTTTAATAAGTAAAGAATCAGTTGTGTTGTCAGTGTTTCTGCGTTACTGCATTTATTTCATTCATATCCACATAAATCCACAAGTTCACTCAAGGGTGCGTTTGATTTGATAGAAAAGCTGGTGAAAATGAAACTTTGAAACATTGCCTCATCTGTCGACATTTGTGCCTGAGTCACGTCAGATAGATTTTCATCAGCAAGGTAATTGTTAAATGGGTTATTCACGACCAGCAAAGCAAGTTTGACAGTGAGATTATTTGTGTTTAACAGCCAGATTACTTTAATGTGCCATTAGCCGTGAACTAGGAAGCACTGACAAGCATTGAGTGTGTGTGTCTGTGTGTTTGAAATCAGGTCCACTCTCACTGAATTCAGAACTCAGTAGAGACAGGAGAGACTCTGGTTCGCTCTCTTCTTTTACCTTCATCAGTGTAGTGTTGCATCCACAAGGTAAACTACATTTTCCCCTCCAGCTCCAGTCGGCAGTTAGCTTTACAGCACATGAATACCCGACAAGGGAAGTCACGTTCGTGGATCGCTGCTGTAGTCAGGTTAATAAATAGGAGTGAAGATAGATCCACTTTTTAATCCAAAAAGTTTGAGCTCTCCTTCCGTTGGTAAATGTGTCTGGATCAGAGCAGCATACAATTTGACTTCCTCCTTTTCACCCAACTCTCTCCTGCAGAGCTAGCTGGATTTAAGCAGCAGCTATGTAAATAAATCTTAGTTTATTATATACAGCAGTCAGGTTTCCCCAGTGTTTCCAAAGTGTTCATGATGTATAACCGGAAAACATAATTAATCCTGCGTTTGGTGTCTTGTCATACCTCAATAAGAACTGGTTTGAACTAACAGTGTCACCATCCATCCGTCACTCCTTATTAGCGGCAGCATGGGTAATAGCTGCCCCCTTGGGATACCGTTTATTTTTGGCTCCAGCTGCCTTTTTTCACTTTATTTTTTAATGAATTTAACATTGCAGATACACGGTTTGCTCCTTAACCCACTTAGCAAGCACGATGCTCTGCCAGAGCTGCTTTTTATGGCACTGCTAAAAATCCATCCTTTCCAGAAGTCCTGATGAAGCCCCTTTTCTTGTACAAAACAAGGCGTTGCTAAAGACAGTGTCACTGTCAGCACAAGTAAAACAGCATAGTTACAGCTGAGTCTTTACTTCAGTGCCTTTTTTTTTTTTTTTTTTTTTTTTTTTTTTTTTTTTGCGGAATTTTAAAGCAGAAGGACTCCACATGCTCGGCCTTAGTTGTAAAAACAAAGATGTGAAAGTGAGAAAGCCACTTCTGTGGTAAATGCTGGACAGGAAATGGCAGCATGCTGACAGGGGAAAAACGGTACACCTAACCTGTGTTTATCCAATTAAAATGTCTGACTACATGAGCGCTGCTTCATTATTTAATGCTGGCTGCAATGCACAACCATTGTGTTCTGAGCTGGAGCCGGTCAAGGTTAGTGTTTTGCTCAGAAGCATTAAAGATAGACAGTGTGCCCTTTTTGAAGAGGTTCTAACTCAGTGTTTCTCATTAAAATGCAAAGTTGAATTTGTAATAAAAATGCATCCTTGAAATACATTTTAAAGCCTTGCACTTTTATTCTTACTTGGTCTGGTATGATTTAGCATTTAAAAAAAATAGTTCACAGAGCCACAACGACAGCACCTATCGGTTTTCTGTGGAGCTAAAATGAAGCTCAAGCTCATAGCTGGCAAGCTCGCTAAGGCTAAAAAGCTATCTGTGTTTACAGAGTTTTGCAACAATTTGTAAATTTCCCCCCATGCTATTTATTGAGTTTGGTCATGGATTCATTTGTGAGTCAATTCGAGTTACTTATGTGAGTTTGACCGTGGGTTCATTTGGCCCACGATTACCACTGTTTACTCCTCCAGAAGCTCAGGGCTCTGCCCTCGCTTTCTCCTAAAGAGCTCGGCAGCTCCAGCAGCTGTCTGCCAGTTAAAGCTAACAAGGTTAGCTCAGGTATGTTGGTCCTTAAAATAACAAGCTACATTAAAACTCACCCCAAGTAAAGTTGTCATAAAAGAGCAAATTAGCTATAGAGACAACACCATATTTTGTACCAGCCTGCAGTTATTGGTATTTCCACACTGGCTTCATCGTTCAGCCCTAGAGGTAACCACTTGGGTAAGGCTCTATCCATCCCTTTTCTAATAGCTGTATTGTACTTCCATTACATTACATTCTACTGTCAGGTACACCTACACTACCATGTGATATATCTGCAATTTTGAGATATTTAGTGTAGCCTAGGACTTATTTTGGACTCGTGGGATGAAGTTAATGTTTATTGGTCTACCCACATTCATTCCCTCAAACCCACCTCATCTACTTCTACTTAAAGTTACATTAAGCCACATTTCTTAGAATGAATGTTAAGAGTCCCCAGAGACGGGGTGGGAACTGAATGCCTTCAAAATGTGGGTGTAAGTATAGCCAGCTTAACCTGCTCCTTCCTCAAAACACTCACACTATATATATATATATATATATATATATATATATATATATATATATATCATGTTCTCTAGCTGCACCACATTATGGTTTATTACAGCCGCTGTCAGCAGAGATTTCGGTTTCTGCTGCTTCAATGTGTGATGCACTTTCTCTTAGGTAATTGTTTGAAACGGTAAAACTCTTCTATTCTGAGAAACTGAAACTTGACCTTTCACACTCCTTAGATAGTTGTGCACTGCAGCATTTTGTGCCACATGCTCTTAATGTGGCTGCGATGGGGATTTGTCATCCTGTCAACCGAGAAATACATTAAAAACACTCAAGCAGGCTCATAAAAGCTGCGTTTTAAACGAAAAGAGTGCTTTTTCTGCTTTGGTTTGGAGAGACGAGCATGAAGAAAAGTGTTGTGGATAACCGTGAAAAGAGCGGAGAGGAAATTTAAAAGACATCTCATATTGTTACCTGAATAGAAAATAATCTCTTGGATTTGATTTTGGTGATGTCAGAGTTTATTAGTGCTGTATAGTCCCGTTTGATCCGGAGCGAGATCACATCTGTCCTCATTAGAAAGTGCCTCTGTGTGACATAACACATGTCACAAATCTGCTGCCCCTAGCACTTCCTGTCACATAGCAGTGATTAAAAAATGCTGCTGAGAGTCCGCAGAGATCTATGTGTGTCTTCATAAACCAGATTGTGTGCGTGTGTGTGTGTGTGTGTGCGCACTGTATGTTTATCTTGATTAATGTCTATCCCATCCCTGCGTCCCGTCATGAATACCAGCGATTCTCAATTACACACTTGAAGTCCTCCCTATTACCCCTGTGTGACAACACAGCTGTACTTTATGTGAAAGTACGCAGATAGATCACATAAACTGGTCTTCAGTCTGACACCTGCTCTACCACAAACCATCATGACACTCCTCTTCCAGTAAATACACCTACAGCATTTACCGCATGGGTGTGTCATGCATGTAGATTACAGCACTTTTTCCCCCCCGAGACTGTAATCTCTCACTGTATGCGCAAAGAAGCTGACGCAAAACACAGATCAGAGTGGATACATTTGTGTGGAATTTCCCTTTTAGACTAGAAACGGAAAGCCAGACTCATCCTCCGTCCTCCGCCCCGCACAAGTGTGTCTGAAGCACGTCCTCGTGGTATGTTGATTGGGTGCAACACAAAACCTGAGAGCCTTTATTAGGGTCTTTTGGGTGTGCGGCCTAGACGAGGAGCATTTCAAGTGACGGCACACCGACGTCTTGTGTCTAGAGGAGAAACAAAGGAGGCTTTCTGCTGCCTGGACACTCTGGCAACAATAGAACCGCTTTTTTTTTGGGTCTATATACGAGGCTTGATTCTCAGCAGTGAGCCCCAGACAGCTGAAGTTGAATTATGCAGACTTATAAATATGCGGTCCTATTTCTTGGTTTGTTATGAAGAGACAGCACGCAGGGAGCACTTTGATCCTTCTGGTTTGTTGGTGTGTTAGTACTGGATTGAAGGTTAAAGTGCAGTGGTATTGGTGTTCTGACACCAGGGGTTTCTTTGAGAGCAAACATGTTGAAGGTTGTGTTTGTTTCGAGAGATCAAAGTACTCGTGGCAAGAGGAGTCAGGGGAAGATATGCAGATTTATCTCCTTACTTATCCGTCTTGTCAAGTCTTTTGTTACCGAGCCGCTAATGTTCTAACCCTTAAATCTTTGAGGAGAAAATCCAGTTGTCGATGCTTTTTATGCGTTTTTTACAGCAATAACCGTTCAGCGTGTTTACGTACAGTAGTTGCCTATCAACACAGTAGTTTCCACTGCTTGTGGCGTAGTCGGCCATTCCTGCGGGAGGTGCAAACTGCCTCTGCGAGCACAGGGGGATTCACGGGAGAAAGATGCAGCACGTAATCCAGCACTAATGTTTGTAATTGGGACGTGTCTGGGACCGGCAGTGTGGGATCCCGTTGACCATTAGTTAACTGCTAAAAAAGTGCAAATAAAGTTTCTATTAAGCTTGATAAAGCAACAAAAGCTGTCTTCTATACCCCTTGATCAGTCCTTTATACTGTACCCCTCTGTAAACCTCTACTGGCCTTTAAGTACCCCTTTACGCCCCACTTTCAGCCCTTAATACCCCTCTTTAGCCCTCTATCAGGCCTTTATTCCACTCTATACCCCTTCCTCAGCCAATTACACCCTTCTCTAACCCTCTATCAGCCCCATACATCCTCCTCCCACTATCCATCCTTTATACCACTCCATAACCCTCGATTAGCCCTGTGTACCCTCAGTACATCTTTATCCATGACATAATAGATGAGTTAGTTCAATTCAGCGAATGTTTGTTATGTTGTCTCAAATGATTGTAAGAAACTCAAAGTTGTTATCAATGTCTGTTAACTGTAAACAATAAACGTCTTTATGATGCTGTTGTTAACACAATAATAAGCTTATTTTAAGAGCTTATACTGCTACGTTACCTAATATTTATTACAAGTACATTCATCTAAAATGTCAACACAATAAAAAACACAGCAAAATATAAGTTATGAATCTAAATTCTGACTATATCCAATAGTTTGACTCATCACCTCACATGCCTGTCTAAGACAGTCCGATGTGCAATTATCATTTTTCCGAAACTAATCAACAATTGAATGATTAAGTTGGAAAAGCATTGAGTGACATAAACCAGAAAAAAGACAAAGCAAAGCAAATTTATGAAGTGAAATAACAAGTTTGTGATTATTAGGAACAAACAGTATACGTATATTACGTGTTGAGATTATGATTCCTGCATCGTGGTGTCATAGCACTCAGCAAACCTTCTTCTTCTATCGTTCCTGTGGACTCAGATGTGCACCCACACAATATTTGAATAGTCACAGTTTGGCAGCATGTTATAGCTACAAGGTTGTCCTCATGAGTATAGGTTGGACCAGTCAAGGGTGGGGAGTCAAGATCAAGAGGTGAATATCAATCAGAAACCATGGAGATGGCACCGGAAAGCGGACAGATGAAGGTGAAGAGGAGTTGACTTAAAAGAAACCAATTTCAATATAAACACCACTGTGTTCTATGGCCACCATTTACCATAATGACTGCTCAGCCTCCCCTTTCATAACACTGTGTAAAAGCCTAATTTGCTGCTAATGGGCCACTATCTGTTTTTATAAGCAGTTGCATGCAACCACAAGAACTTTACAAGGGAGTGTTTTTCTCTAAATGTGTTTGCAAGAAATGCAATTTTCTCTAAGAAGGGTATAGTTAGATGGGTGTGAGGGCGGTTGGGGTCGGGGGGGATGGGGTGATTTGGTACTATGGCTCAGGGTGGAGTCAAGGACGGAACGTAACCACTTTAGCAGTTCTCGACTAAAAACAAAGTGTAATCTGTGACGAGGCCCAAACATAACATTTGAGAGCATAAACAGAGAGGTGGAGCTCACTGACTTCAGCACCACAGTGCTCCATTCAACCCTGGGAAAAAACATTGTGGAGATGAATTGCAAAAAAAGTCCAGAAGACAGAAAGGCTAACGAAGCAAAACGTGACACAAAGTTAAGTATTCGCTCTTCTTTCAGCTCTGTTCTGTCCTCCTGGGGGAATTGTCTGGCTTCTCAGCTGCTAAGTGCTCTCTAATGTTCACCCACTGGCCAACTCTGTCTGTCTGCTGTTTGGTGAGGGGCAAGTAGCTCATAGTGGATTCTTTAAGAGCTTTTTTTTTTTTTTGCTGAAAACAGCTGCCTTCTGTAGCAAAAAAAAAGACACTAGTTCTTGTTCAGGTTCATGAGCTGGTTCCATTCAAGATTATTGGAACGCTGGCGCCAACCAGTCCGTGTTTTCAACCAGTTTTCGACAGAACCATTGTAATCAAGGAAGTGTCATCAACATACGAAATTACACATGGTTCACACATGAAGCCAATGAAAACCGGTTATTCTTAGTTTCAGCTGGGAACCAACTTTTTAGATTCCGAAACAACCTATTTTTAGTTTGAAATTCAACAAAGCTGGTTCCATGTTGGCTGAAAACAACTATAAGTTCTCACCAAGACAATGAACTCAAAGATGCTAAAACACTCTGTGGGACTGATCACAACCTATATTACATACGTTGTTGTAGGCTGTAGTGATTATTACATCTTCAAGGGGGGAAGTGTGGAAAAACTGTATTAAAAAAAGAGAAGAAAAAAGAATGATGATGATGAAGCTCTGTCCAAATCTAACTTACTGATTTTGTGATTTAGCGTTGCGTACAAAAGGTTAACGTTAGTAATTTATCTAGGTCATGTGGGTACATTTGTAAAGGGCATTACAGAAGTAATGGAGTGATATTAACCCAAACCACAAAGTTCTCCTAAACTAAGCAGTTTTCTTTCCCTACACATAACCAAACAGCAACTGTACCGCCAACCAAAGTGGGCGGGTGCCATCGATTGACGACACATAGGGTTCTCCTCAAAAACTGTAGGAAGCACAGCCTAGAAATCATCACGCTCCAAGCTGGTTTGGAAACCGGTGAAGTCTAAAGCCCAGTTATCTAGTTATGATGGCAGGGAAGATCATGGGAGCTACACTCCTGAACCCCCCAAGAAATCCCCGTCCCCCCAGTCGTCTCTTCAGCAGCCAATTGGGTTCCTATCTGACCCTTCCTGTGGGTTAAACTTTGAGTATGTGCTGATAAATTATTGAAGGAGGTACAGGGTCCTTCTGTGTAAGCACATAAACATTAATTGGTCCCACTGCCAGTTTAACTTGTTAATGGGCAGGTCCTGCAGGGCAAACAGTCTCAGATCTAAGACGAGTGAAGGGTCTGCCTTCAAACAAGCCGTTTTTCCGTAAGCCAGCGAAGTGAGTCGTCTTTTATTTATGTACAAAGATGTGTATGTTCTGGACACAGTGACCGACTCGCTCTGTGGTTTTTTTTTTTATCTCCAGACAATTTTTTACATGATGTTTTTCTGATGTGTTTCTACTGTAAACGTCTGGTTTAATGCAGCAGTTCCTTTAATCAAGACTCAAGAATCAAGGTTTTCCCAGCGGAGACTATAAAGTAACCTTAGCCTCCGTATTGTGAACTTCTGTTGAAGAAACGGCTACAATCTCTGAATTATTAACACCGTGATAACGCACCAGTAGCTCCTCTCGCCCTGACAGCTCAGGCAACATGCATCAAAGACGTTTTTTTTTTTTCTATTTATAGCCACAAATAGATAATGCAACAATATTACTTTCCTTATCCATCTATGACGGTGTTCCTCAAACATCATGAGTTGATAAAAACTGAAACCTATGCTCGGTGAGCGATCCTGGATTTGTATGTAAATCTTTAAGCGCACTGCCAATACGAGGCTGAGATCAGGAGCGAGGGGTCTGAACGTTTCTTTCAGCGTCTTGCCATCCTAATATAGATTCATGTGATGAGCGCTAGGCTTTGTCGCTCTGCCTTGATTTTTTACAACTAAAGGCAAGAAAGTATAGAGGGAGGCAGGCGGAAGATACAAAGCAGAGCATCAGAAGATCATCTGATGTTCCCTGCGAAGCAAAAAAGTAAAAATATATTCATATTTTTCTCTGAAGCGGAGGAATAAAAGATTATTCACATTCAAACACCCACTCTTTGCCGCACTACAAATGTGATTTACTGTCAGTCGTTACCACTGGCTTCGGGTAATAAGAGAACCGGGGAGCTCGGAAATGCATTATCATAAATAGAGGAGCGCTCGGTACCTGAAAACACAGAAAAGTGCCATTAAAGAGCGTGTGAACTCTATGACATATCCGAATAACTGGCAATAGAGAAGCCAGGAGCACGTTCAACTCTCATTCCTCTACTTTATGAAACGTGTCACCGCGTGGAACAACTGCTGCTCATCAAAGAAATTGTTGCGAGAGAAAAAAAAAGAAAGAAGGGAGACGAGGAGAGAGATGAGCAGAGACCGTCTTCAGCTCTCCGGATTATCAGCAGTCTCGGGGCTCGCACAAGAGGTGGACGTATTTATTTTTCATGATGTTTCGGAGGTGAAAAGTGCATCGCAAAGCAATAAGTCAAAACAGGAAAACAGCTCAGCCTGTGTGCAAAATGGGTGTGTGTGTGTCTGTGTGTGTGTGTGTCTCTTCAGATGACGCTGCTCAGCCGCTATCATTGCTTTTTCCCTCTCTCTCCTTCTCTGAAACGGGGCCTCGTTTCCGTACTCTTATCTCGGATCTAAGATGATCCATCTTACCGACCTTGTTTCCCCAAAAAGCATCAAAATTCATGACGTGCAATTTAACGAGCACTTCCTGTCCACTCACAGGAGCCAAAGGGGCGTCTGGAGACAGTCCAGGGAAAGAAAAACGGAAATGACATGTCACTAAAATGTGCGTTTTATTTTTTTTAAGTCCAAGCTCTTATCTGCTAAGTTGAATTCGTTGTACAATTCAGATGCTGTCTTTAGGCGTAAAAGTAAAAGAAGGAAACGTCATGTTTATTTTTCCCAGAGAAAACATTTCATGACTCGCAGCGTGGAAACACTTAAATGTTGGAACTCTCAACAACTGTATTCTATACTGTACTGTGTACAGCAGGACAAATCCTGCAGGTTTCCAATGAATAAAGACTTAGTTTGACACGCTGACGATTCCCTTTGTCTTCATCCACATCCACAACAAAAGTCAACAGCTTACTTCAACAAAAGAGTGGTGGGGGTGCAGAAAAACTGTGCATTTAAAAATTATTATTGCATATAAAAATCGTTCGACAGCCAGAGGTGAACAAAAACTGTCTGGCTCCACTCGTCCCTTGCCTGCTGGAAAATAAAACTATTCTCGCAAGACTTTCAAAATAAGATACTAGGAAATGATCATCACAGTTACTGACTTCCAAAATATTACAATTGCAATAGAAGTAAGATTAAAAACATTTTGAACTCAATCATTCACACGTTTTGCATCACTGCAACTATGAACCTGCAAAAAATTGAATATTCTGACCACTTGCCTTTTAATCTTTGTAAATTGCTGTTTTGCAAATATACTTAAGATAAACTGCCTGTATCTATTACACCTACACCTGCAACAAACGAAGCATTTTGAATTTGTCTGATTGGTCAATCAATTATCTCATGCAGAAGTTGTGTTTGGTGCGCTGTGACTGTCTGTCCTTGTTCTAGGTTGTCTGTAGATCAATGTTCAATCTTTGTTTAAGTTTGATCACTTTGCCATGCCTTCAGATAGATAGTTACCAAGTCTGTATGCGTAATAGTTTGCATAACCATCGCAATTCAGCTTCTGCAGGACCAGTATCAGTGGTAAACTCATTCGTATTGACTACATGCCATTTATCTTCGGTTCTCGCCTGCTGCCTGTGACCATCAGTCGCTCCCCTTGAGTGATGCAGTCCCTGTAATTAGCATTTCAACATCTCATACGTGGTGTAACCTTTTCCGACAGCCTGCAGTGCTGCTCTGGTGGAGCTCTGGAGAAGATTACAAAACCAGATCTGTCTTCAAGCTTACAACAAAAATGAACTCCCTTGAGCTTTTCTTACGATATTCCGGATATTTCTTGCATGTTTGAAGACTTGCCACTTTTAACCATAATGGTACTAAGAGTGTCTCTAAATTACAGCTGATATCCGCTTAACTCTCCATTTCGAGGTCGTTTCTGAAGCCAGTGTTTGGAGAATGTTTGATTGGTGTAAAATGGCACAGCAACAACAGCTGAGGCGCCGGAGTATTGAAGTACTTTGACCAGTTAGACGGACAAAAACGGTTTTTCAGAAACTAAGTGGAAGGGGTCGCAACATGAACCTTATTCATGAGAATCCCGCTTTTCTAAAGTAACATCGGAGACATCATTAAAATTTAAAATGGGAATACAGAATGGAGGAAAAGCACTCCGGAAAACAAGACGTAAGCGTGATTAGCAGCTAAATAGACCAAAGTTTACTTTATTAACATCTCTCATAGAGAGCAGCAGACTCAAAGCTCAGACTACAGAACGCTTTCAAACACGAACAAACAAATCTTTGTGTTGTTTGCAGCGTTTACATACAGCAAAAGGATTACACCAAAAGTCTATTTAGCAACCTCTTTAGCATCATGAAAACTGGATGATATGCAGCTCTTAAGAGCTCCCACACACGCTCAGTCTGAGGTAATGCTTTGGGGGGAAACCTGTAAAAAAAAAAACGTTGCAGATGCTCTAAACGCTCAAATCTGTATTGGGAGAGTTTTTTTTTCTAAAATCTGGGAGAATCAGGGCACGGAAGAGCTAAAAGCCACAGCCTCTGTTTGCAAAGCGAGAGGTTCACTGACCCTCCCTCTTACACGAATCATCAATTGCTCATGCCTGTGACACTGAGAACTTGCTCGAGTTCTTAAAAAAGGCACACAAAAGACCGCTTCCCTGCTTCAGAAGCAACGTCTGCCTTTTGTTGGAGTGGGTGTGCAAAACAAGAAAATCCACCTTCCATCTATTATGAATCCTTCCCTTTTTCTCACCCAGACATCCATTCACTGTAAAAAAAGAAAAAAAAGAAAAGGTGACTGGATGGCTTCACTAACAGGTCGACACATGTCGGGAGTACGTGCGTGTGCGTGTGCATGTTCATGTGCGTGTGCGGGGTATGTAATTGTGTTGTTTGTGCTGGAAGTCCTCTCTTTGACGTCTGACTTCAGTGTGGTCCATAGTTCTGGTGACAGGCTCATTATTGCCCACATACTGGCTCCAGGGTGGGAAACCAAACAAGGAGCAGCTCAATCATTCGGTTCCTTTTGTGTGGAGCTTTCAGAGAAGTACCGTTCCCCGAGTTTGTCTTACCCTTTGTAGATTTCACCCATAAATCAGCAATTTCTTGAGTGGTAGTTCCCGTCGAGATCGAGGAAGCAAAGTCAAAATGTTGTGTTTGTCACACTGACAAGCCACTTAATGTTGAGATGAAGCATTGCCCCCCTTTTTTTGTGGGTTATGTTTCAGCGCTCAATATGTGGGAGGACCTATTGTGCTAAAAGTTTGTATCAGCTCACCCTCAACAGAAAAACTGCCATGTAGGTCGTCCTTATAGTTAGACTCCTAGTGGTCGTAAATATTATAACGAGAGCAAAGGAAGACGTCAGGGAATGTAGTATAAGAACCAGAAAGTCCTCAGACCGAGGAGGCTGGGGTGGACACGTCATTTAATCCGGTGACATTTTTTAACCCGCAACGTACATTCGTCACGCACATAACACAAAGTTTTCTCAGCCTCACCAAGTTGTTCTGTTGCCTAATCTTTACCAAAGAGCAAACGATTCACAGTGGGGTTGGGTATAAAAAATAAAATCCATTAAACTCTGAGCCCCTTTCTACGGAACAAATTAGGGCCAGCAGTGAGAAGACAAAATGTCAGGAGGAAGTTTTTTATTTTCATGATGCACCGCAAAAAAAAATAAATGTCGAGAATAGAGTTGACATTTCAAGATGAAAGTCGAAAGTAGTGTAGTTGTCAATGTTAGGACTTTGAAGAGATTGTGCCGAAAACTTTGGAAAAACCAAACATGGAAGAGGTGGCCGCCTTCGTGCAAGCTGAAATTGAAAGGATGTAGTAATGGCAGAGGTCGCTCCCCTTACTGGACCTGAGGGACCAGAAGAGTTGACTTTTTTCCGAACAATTTAGTTCATAGTGAAAAAAAAAAAGTCCTCATCATTTTTCATCCTTATCCCTGGCCCTAATACTCCTCTGTACTTTTCTGTCTACATTATTAAAAAAGTTATACATTTAAATATCCTGTTTTTGACATTTTCATCTCATACCCAATCGGTGCACATGTGAAAACGAAAGCCAAGAACGCATGAACTGATTTCTTAGCAAAAAAAAAAGATTTTAATTTTAAATTGACTCCTGTAAGACTTCCATCAACTAGAGTTTCAACATAATCCAGCTGAGATCAATATTTAATAAACAATATTAACATTCAAATCCCTTATTTCAAACCCCCCTGTGCCTTCTAGAGAATTATAAATCCACAAAACCGAGGCAGTAAAATAAATGTTTTAAAGCAAATTCCAAATCTCATCGGCAGACTAATTCACACGGGCTCCGCTATGGACACGTTCCCAACAGCTCACTCGATAAATACATCATTTAAAAATGGCTGCGGCCCTAAAAATATGACTCAGTGAATCATTTATGGGTTAACAATCAAAGTTGTTCTCCAGGCATGAGGCGGCGAGGCAGGACTCAGAAACTCAGACAACTGCCTCAGTGAGCAGCTGATAGAGAAGAAGAGAGGGAGCACACGGAAAAGAAAAGCATCACAAAAATCTTTTGCCCCAGCCAGTTTTTTTTTTTTTTTTCACTCGCTGTTGTTATTTGCAATTTAGGTTATTACTGACTGGTGGCTCATGATCAGAGACAATTGAGGCAGCGGTTACACCGATAATAGCCAAATAACGGCTCAAATTGGCGTCATTTTTATAAATAACAGATACTCAAGTGCAAAGAGCTGTGTTCCTTTATTGATTTTTTTTTTTGTTTTCTGCAGAGAGCAAAAAACAGATTTGTTTCTCAGTAAAAGTTTCAGTATGCCATGTCAAAAAGCAGGATTAGCATCATATAAAGTAGAAAGACCTGGAGTGCTTGTGACTGAGATGTCTTTTAAAGACCTCCTCCACACTGAAAGACGACCACAAGCACGGTGTCTGGAGTCGGTGTGAAAAATTAGATAGGGTAAGAGAGAGAGAGGGGGAGAAAGAGGGGCGAGAAGCGAAACGCTCGAGCAGGCAGAAGCGGAGAGAGGTGAGCGTGAACCATAGCGCTGCGCTAATGTTTTCTTTCAACCCATTAATCTCTCGCTGGCCACGCCGCAAAAACAAGGCCTGGATGAGAGGGGGGCTGTAATCACACAGACTAAGCTTGCCAGTGGCTGACTGACCGTCCCTGGCCTCCTGTCCGCTCCATGAAATCCAGAGTTAAGTTCACGCATGCCAGCCTCGGCCCCAACAAACACAGCAGCACAGTCAGATGCTGCTGTAGTACAACTGAAGCCACAGGGCAGAACTTATCAATGTGGAGTACGTTTGAATTCAACGTTGCCCTGTAGCTTCAGGTGTGCCTCAGTATTACACTCAGTACATTTACTCAAATACTGTACTTAAATTAAACTTGTGAGACACTTTCCACTTTATGCTCCAGAATACTTTTACTCCACTACATTTCACAGGGAAATAATGCTCTTTTTCCTCCCACACATTCATTGAATATGTTACCATTTATTTAACTACGGTTAGCAGATTCTCCAGACTTGCTTGTTATTGTGTCATCTATCACACTGAACCTCAAGTTTGCAGTTTTCTGCATCAGTGGTCAGTTGGGCAGTTTGAGTTTAAGATGATTGTACATCATGTAACAGCATTACTGACAAATAACACAGATTAGATTTTTATTGTAATAGATTGCGCAGTAGATTGGCCCAATCCCATTTCCAGTTTTTACCCCTACCCCTCGTTTTTCGAGTGGCCCCTCTCCCCTCAGAAATGACCCCCTCAGTTACAAGGAATAGTGGTTGAAATCTCCAGCTATTGAATAAGACAATCCTTTAAGATCCTTCAAACGTACTCAGTAGTGGTGGTTGACGTTGTGTAGTCAGACAGAACCAGACATTTCCTACATGCAGTCTGTGACGATTTCTCTTGTCTCTGGCAATTCTGGTATTATCACAATGCCATTTGCCGTGTATCTAATAGTAATGGAATTGCATGGCGGCTTGCAAATCATTCACCACTTCACGCTTACAGTCAAGTCATTAAATGTAAAAAGAAAATTGCCCTGCCACTAGCGTTGCTTTATTGGCTAACGCCAGTCCATGCTGAGGGGTGGGGGGGGTGCAATCAGCTAGCTGGTAGCAATCGAGCCATCAGCAAACTTTAAGAGAATGCTTTACGCTAATTGAAACGAGGGAGTTCTTATAACCGTTGGTTTTAAGTTTGCCCCTGACAAAACGCCAGCAACACTTTCCCCTATGCCCTCTATCCGACAAGAACTGGGACACCCTACCCCTCAGCGTTTCTGGGCAGAACATCATGGTAGGGGCAAAGGATATGTTGCGATTGGAACTTGCGATTTCTAGGTGTATTGTCGGGTTGAAACAGAAACGCTATTTTTCCAAATTCTTGTCAAACACATAGAATCATACACGACCCCACCCCTCTGGCCTATGGTTTTAGCTACTTACCGTTTACTGTATATGTATTTCTGCTACATGGACTAAACCCTGCCTACTGGTCCTTTAAATGGCTGCTATACACAACATGTGATGGTCGTCTTCATCACTCTCAAAGTATTACAATCTGAAGTTCACTTCCCCTCAGTTCAAATGCAAAACCGTGTGTGGCACAGTATTCCTTTTGATAACACATGGCCTTAAAAATATCGCTTCAGGCTGGAGTCAAAGACTGTATATGGCAGGAACTCAGCAAAGAGGAGTGTAGATCAATTAGCCGGGGGGAGGGGTAAATGGAGATCCACTGCGAAGAAGAAAGCAAGAGACGAAGATGTCCTGCAGGAGGAAGGCGAGGGAAGCGTGGGAGGGTTTGGATTGACGGGTGGACAGCAGGCGAAATTGCCCACGGAGCCACTTTGTTGAGATAACAGAGTGGTATCAGAGCCGCGGGATGATCGGGAGGGGGAATCACTATCTCTTCCTGAATGCCGCGTGCGTGCATTTGTGTTTCTTGAATGTGTGTTTCGGCTACACACACATGCAAGCGCCACCAACACCGCACACACACTCGTTTCTCCTTCTCTCCCACCCACCCATCACGCAGTCAATGGCTTCAAAGTCCTACAGCTAACGGGATGGGACCACCACGGTTAGTTAAGTGGAGACATGATCCATGTCCTGATCACAGAGGAGGACGAGAGGTGAAGGGGGCTAGTGAAAGGGGAGGTGGCAACAGAGGCCAGCTCGAGAAGATGAGACAGAGGAGGTGAAGATCTCACATGGAATTGACAGAGACAAAAAGCGAGGGAATCAAGAGGGAGAGATGGGAAACTGGAAAGGAGAGGAAGCGGCGGCGTGTCTTCGGAGAGAGGTGCTGGTCCCTTCTCGAAGAGGATACGGGTGCTGCTCAATCACAGCAAACTTCAAAGGCTCTTCATTAAAGCCTTGCCTGGAGACGGGAGCCCTCCCTCCCCTCCATCCTCATCCTCCTCATCCCTCTTTTCTTCACTGTCTGTCTCACTCACTCTCTCTCTCTCTTTCTTCCCCGCCTGCACTCAGCCATTAAAAGCAGCAGGTAGAGAAGCGGGTGAAAGACAAGAAGAGCGGGGAGGAGACAAAAGGACACAAAGGGAGAAAGATCAACCATGCAGGCAACAGAAAGCCACGTCTGTTGAGTCGAATGGGCAATGTCTTTTCTTAGAATCCATCTTCTTTTGTTGTCGCTCGGGCTCAATCAGCAATGTTGCCTTGCTCTCCTTCTTCACGGCTTGAATGGTTTTCAGTCAGAGACGGATGAAAAGGTGTGCACAGGCTTGAGTGAAGAATCAGAATAGAAACAGATGCGAATGCCTCACAGTGTTTGAAGCCTGCCGCATTAGGCGATGTGTCACATAACTTATCAACATGTCACAGTGTTCCCAAAAAGTCAGTCTCAGAACTCGGGAATTGTTAAATTTGTCAATGCATTTCATGTAAATCTTCAGCCAAAATGGTGCTGCGTTCTGGTGTCGAGCAGCAATAACCTGCCTTTAATTCGATTTTTCACACAAGACCAGAGCTCACAAGGTGTTTGGTGCTGCTGATACATTCGATCATGGCATTGAACACATCAGGTCCACTCAACGTCACGTTGAAACATACACCACACGGGGGGGAAAACTGAGCGAGCAGCACAGCTGATCATTAGCAGCGCGAGTACTGCACATGCGGTGCATCCCCCCTGAGACAACACACTCCAGTCGGCAGATAGAAAAATCAAAGAAAAAAAGAAAGTGTCATTTTGCTCTGATTGGGCATGCAGGCGTGGACATCCGTCAGGCAGAATGACAACAAAAAACAAGTTTCTTTTGCAGACGGAGGCCGTGTCTGTCATAAATGATGAAAAAGCATCGGTGGCCATGATGGAAGTGGTGACAGAGAGATGTAGAGGCATATACAAAATCTAATGACGGAATGGTGGAGCTGAATGGCCAGGAGCCCATTTTTGCATCACAACTTGAATGTTTGCTCAGGCTGTCACATCAGTGGTATACGCTCGTTGTCAGCTCCACTCATCAGAGTTACAGTAACGCTGGCATCAACACTTTTGTCAAACAAATAACAATGATGTAATGCACTACAGCCACTTCAGGTAAGAACTATGATTAAAAGATATGATCAGCTTGGGCCTACAAACAGCTTTTCAGCAGTTCAGTCAGGCACAGAAGCTGTTTTATAGTATCTTTAATTTACCATCTAATCAAATACGACTTCAACCTACATTATCTTTCACATAAGGAACATATTTGGCAGTATATTCCAGTGCTCAGCACTGAATTGTTGCTGCTACAGCACTGCCTTAATTTAGCAAATTTATGTGCCTTCACGTCACCAAATATTAGCATTAAGATGTATGTGAATATGTGTACGTGAGTGATTCTTTCGATGTGTCGGCATTTTCATTGGTTGATCTTAATCTTAGGCCACACCAAGGTTCTCAGAGAAAGATCTCTGTAAAGATGTGGACACAACAGGTCTCTTTAAAGATGTGGGCGTAGCCAGAGGCAGCCTAGTGTCAAAACTAGATTGCATGGCTCCCATCCGACCCCATCATTCCAGCCACAGGGAGTCAGGTTGGATGGTTGAAAGATACTGAGGACAGTGATCATCTCAAAGTCTGCTGCTTTGAATGTAAAACCCATGCTTTTTTTTTCCTCCAGTGCAGATGAAAGAAATTCTGTCATAGGTAATAAAATATCAGTTAATAAAACTGCAACAAAATCTAAAGAAGTTATCATCCTTTTTTCCCCAAACTGAGAATCTGTGTTAAACAAATGCGGGTACAGACATCCTTATTTTATGAGCCAAGTACAAGTTGGACTCATGAGTCCATAATCAACAGAACAAAGACTATCATCCTCGACCTCGAGGGACAACCCTGACAGCATGGAATTTTAAAGGCATTTGGACAGAATCAAAAGTGCTGGACAGATGGAAATTTTGACCCGGTGAAGGCTCTAAATGAAACCCCACAGGATCAATTATTAAGTTAATAAAACGTATTCTGACAGGGCCGAGAATGTCTGAACCAAGTTTCTTAGAACTCTATCCAATAGATGTCAAGACTTTCAGTCAGAATCACATACGTGAACCTTAAGATGCTTCTAAAGAAAAAGTCGGGGGAAAAAGGATTGCCATCACTATAGTAGCAAAAGTATAGATACCATACCTGAACCTGTCAGGACCTGTTGGGAGCTGTTGAGGCCCACTGGGACACAATGGGACCTGGTGGGAACAACAAAACATTTGAAATGTTGTCCGGGTTCGGGTACGGTTTGGTCACATCAGTTGACACGGTGCTTTCAAGTTCTTTTGACAAAAATATAGTTTAAGAACACTAGATAATTGTTATTTTCCAGGCAAAAGATTCTCATATAGTTTTAACTAACTAAGGATGTATGACACAAACCAAAAATTGTCATCTGGTATGTTTTAATCTACTGCAGGAACTGACGATAATAAAACATTTCAATTTAGTCATCCATGCAGATACTAATGAAGCGGGTCATGTAAAATATATAACTGATGAAATACAACAGCTTGACAGGATAACATGAACTCAGTGCCTTAACATTACTTCAGTTGACTTGGACTAGTCAGGTTAAGACGTGCGACAACAGAACGCCTGTCGAGGTCGGGGGTGGTACAGGATTCTACTCTTTCAGAATCAGACTTGACAAAAATACATGGCCCGAGCGGCACTCTACACGGGAACTACATGGTGGTTTACAAGAAGTTCTTGCCATGTGAGGTGAAAGCTTTCTATTTTTGAGTTCCCTACCTAACAGGGCACCAGAGAAGCTTTTAAGTCAAGAACTGGACACATGTGGTTGTTGACTACGGAGTGCAGCTGCCACTCGTCAGGTGGTAATCCACGTCTGATATGACGTCAGGTGTCCTCATTTGAATTGTTAATACACGGAGGACCTTTTGACTTGCAGCTCCACATGTTCTCTGCAGCTTTTAACCACGGGGGAGGACTGGACAGATCATTTGCAGTCCGGGAGGAGGCCTGGCTGTTAATGATCTGTCCAGTCTGTCCTCACCAAAAACATCCTTGCCTCACGGAAAGTGGCTTGCAGTGCTCGTCATGCTTCGGCGCATCCATCACCAGCAGATTAATGTGACGGGACTTCTCTGGAGCTCAGCCGCTACCGGCTGCTGTCGTCAGGATGATTTCTGCACGTCAGTCCAAATAAGTGATTAACATAAGCATTAACAAACATTTACTCTGTCTGCTAGACCAGTGCACATCACCCTCCCGCATTTCTCCATCAATACTTGACTTCAAAGGCACATCCTCTTCCATGCCCCCTGGTTTTAACATCCTGGAAAGATGATTCATTTGGAGATATGAGGCTTTCATCATATAGCACTGCAGTGATTATGAGAACAAAGGCAGCAGTGCAAAGACGGGTCTTCAAAAAAGGTCTGGCTGAGTTCAGCGGACTGAAAAGTATCCTCTTTCTGTGATGAATATATAATCAAACAATAAAAAAGATGGAATCAGCATGTCGTGACTTTACTGAACCGTCTAACTGAAATGTATACGTGCTTTATTAGAAGTTAATCCTGCAGCTTTCAACATCAAAACTCAACTTCTCCTCTTTGGCCTTGATCTTTACAGAACAATTTGGATGTGTCTGAAATCCTCCACTGTGCTGCATATATTTTACAACACTGAATAGTCAATGAAGTGAGAAGAGAAAAAGTAGAGATGCAGTCAGTGTAACAGCTCCTTCACACTACTAAAAACCATAATTCAAACCAGCTCCTAAGAAAGTATTCCAGTCCCAGTAAACGGAGAGTTCCCATGGGCCCTGAGCACAAATCCATATGACTTTTCTTCCCTGTAGCTTCAGATCTAATTAGTCTATAATGGCTCTAAACGTTCCCATCGCGGGCTCTCTAATCAAAAACAAAACTTCCATTTTCTCTCAGTGGACCTCCGATGAGCAGGCCGCATTTAAATGAAATGGTGGCAATATCATGTTGCAGACTAAAGCTGGGTAAGATGAGAAGTCTAGCAACTGGGAAGTGTGTGCGTGTTCATACGGGGGTGTTCGGGGAACGGAGTGATTTCCAAATCCTATCAAGAGGTGGCAAGGTGGCACACTGGCGTTCATTATCAGCCAGCGTTTAATCAAGAAACTCTGATTAAGTGGCAATGTGAGCAGCTTGTCGTTTTTCTAAATTGGGTTTGTCGTGTGTGGGGAAGGTTACATTAGCCATTTTATATCGCACCAGTCAGCGTTTTGTTACATGCACTGTCCTATGCCAGCCCAAAATCAACTTGTTTTGTAGCCTTTTGTGTCTGGTGCTTTCTGACAACGCATTCTTTTTTGGTCAAGAATAAAATATCTCAAAAACTGAATTGCCATGTAATCTGGTACAGACGTTCATGGTCCACAGAAACTAGAGCCTGTAGATTTTGCAGATCCTCTGACTTTTCCGTTAGCGCTTCCATGAGATGGACGTTTTTTGGATTTCAATGAATTATCTTAACAACTATTGAATGGACTATAGTAAGATTTTGTACACACACACCCAAGGGGTGAAATGTAGCAGCTTCAGTCATTAATCAATAAACTTTTCATCTAATGTTGTTATTTTAGTAAGATAAAATATAAACTATGTCCAGTACGTTGGTTTATGAGCAAATATAGCAAAATCAATGACATTTCTGTTAGCGTCAGCTTTGTGTTTTATGCTGATTAGTAAATGTTACCATGCTAACAGGCTAAATGAAGATGGTGAACGTAATAAGGAAAAACAACTGCTTCACACCAGCATGTTAGTTTGTCACTGCGAGGATGGTCGCATGCTGACGTTAACACTAAGGTCAAAGCGCTCCTGTGACTATACTGCCTCACAAAGCTGGTACCATTAGGCAGTAGACTCCTTGTCTTGGTAAAGTTGGTGTGTAATGTCTTCTTGAGAAAGTACTGAATGGCAAAATTAGATATTTGACATGATTAGAGACACATATGTCCAAGAATGTTGAAGTTAAAACGGAACTAAAAACCGTAAGCCAAAAAAAAAATGGAACTGAAGTAAAATATTTTATTATTTTTAAGAGAAGGGAAAATATCTGAAATGATGTTGGATAAAGAGAAAAATAACTGAAATGAAGATACAAATATGCAGGAAATGTTTTTAGTCTGATTTTAAAATCTTGCCCCTGACGAATAACCCCCATATTATTATTATAATAAAAGCAACAAAAAACTGAACCTAATAACACATTCAAATAAAACCTGAACCAAAGGAACAAACCCTCTGGAAACTAAGTAAAACTAAACTGAACCAAAAAGAAATTACTGGTGGAAAATGCAACACCATAACTCTGAATGCCCTCATTCGTATGTTCTGCAAGTTCGTGGTCAATGGCTCGAGGGCTGAAAGTTTGTTGGAGCGCTCCCATATTCAACAACGTCTCCTGGATACACGTCTGACTCATGCCAATAAATCTGAATCATGTCAGAAGAAAGCTGGGACAGCTGGAAGTTTGGGAGCAGAATGTTTAGATTCTGTTGGCGCACAATATTCTTAATGTTCCCAAAACATTGTTGAAAATGATACTTCGGTTTTGTTTGAATAACTGAGTCGACGTGTTTTGTCAGACCGTAGGGTGTGGTCATCCCTCGGGGGTGAAACATACTATTATGCGCTAACAACATGCTTTGTGTGCTCATAATATGAATGTATTTATGTTAGGAGTCATTACTCACAATTAGAAAGGTGACTCACAGTCCCGAGTCAAAGAAACATGGGGTTGTCAAAATAAATTGGTGCAGAAGCTGAAGTGGGACATGTTTCGAATACATTTTTATTTTAGTGAAGAAGCTCAAAAAACCTGAATACCACGTTTATGGCTTAAATGAAGGCGATCATGTGAGCTCACAACACCATCGTGTCCCTTCATTGCTTTATCCAGCTTGTTAAATTACACTGACCAACATAAAAGTGGACCAAAAATCAGATTAAACTGAACCAAGATGTAATTGTGCTCTTTGAAGTGTGCTTAGCGAGCAAGATTAAGATGTTTGTGTTCTAACGCAAAAGAGAGAAAAATCTATTATTATCTATCAGACGAAAATAAAATCTTGTATCTTTTTATTAACAAGATAAAAGGTTCTTTTATTATTGTTATTTTACAACATAAGGTTGTATGATGAAGCACAGTTTCTGATCCCTTTGATGCCATTCAGACAATTATTTTTTTTACCTTTTTAAAATATTTTCATTATATCTCTGCGGAGGATGAGTTGTTGAGTCTCACGGCCGAGGGGACAAAGCTGCTTTGTAGTCTAGCAGACGCTCCTGTATTGCTCGTCAGATGGCAGCCGGGTGAACAGACTGTGGTTGTGGTGGGCGTTCTCTTTCAGTACGTTTCAGATGCACTCTCAGGACAACCTTTGGTCATAGCTCGATTAGGCCATTTAATTCGACTACCGTTTCAGGAAGTTGCTACTGGACCTTCATCCGGTTCACCTATTGCGTCGCATACCAAACGAGTTAAGACGCGGCTTCTCAGCGAACAATGAACACACAAGATGACGGGCCTACTCGTTCTGTGCAGACACCTACCTATGAGGTTCTAGGTGGCTGGTTAGAACTTGGCACAGGGATTTAGAGGTCTCAGGTTTATTTAAGAAAATGTAAGAAGATGGGTGGAGATGCGTGAGATCTGACAGGTTCTCTATGATGTTGATTCCCAACAACCTAAAATTGTCAACCTGCCTCAGCTCCACTGATGTAGACAAGGCTGAATCATCTTTGCCTCCTATTTTCTAAAATCAACAATCAGCTCCTTGTTTTTGTTGACGTCTAGCAGGATATTACTTTCTCTCTCTGTGCTCTTGATTGTAGATTGATTTCCTCCTGACATAAACTCTCATTGTTGTTTGAAATCTCGCTGATTATGCAGCCGAGCTTTACAATACAGTTCTCTCAATGTCTGGGAGTGCCGTCATGGTAAAAGGGAGGGGGCTCCGAACTAGAGTAGAGGAGGTGTGACTTCCAATCCAAGCGTTTGTGAGAAAGTCCGACATCCATTGGCACTGGAGCCTAGAGTTCATAAGTCTTCCAATCAGCTTCATGTGAAAGATTGCGTTGAATGCTGAACTGAAGTCACAGAACAGCACTCCAATGTAGGTGTTGTTATTCTGAAGGTGTGTGAAGGCTGAGTGGAGGGTGGTGGGGATGACGTCCTCTGTGGATCTGAAAACTAACAAAACCTTGGTTGTTTTATGGCTTTTGATTGCGTTCTGCATCGTGTTAGCTTAATTTTCCCATCACTAGAATGTGCAGGGAGTAGCCGTTTCATCATTCTTCCATCCCAAATGTGCTGTTCTTTATACAGCAGTGATGACTTAAATGATTAATGTTTGGAACAAACTGAACAACTAACTTGAAAAAAAAACAGCCAGGCATTGCACTCTAATTCTAACCTGTACCAACTCTGCTTGTACTTTCAACCAGGAATTAAAATTGTTCAAATTCCCCGGTGGATCATCCCAGCTAAGCAAAAATCGTTGCATAATTAGTTTATGCTTCCCTGCCTAATGTAAAAAGCATCATTAAGCTTTAAAACCTCAAGACCCAAATTACCTCTCTTTTTTTTTAATACATGACTCAGAGCTTTTTGAAAGTGGAATGATATTAAAGCAGATGGAGGTTAAGCCCACGCAAAATTGGTACAAATTCACCACATTATAGCAGCTTCTTTACAACATTCCCGTGATTTACCTCCCAAGCATCTTTGATCCAGTAAGACCTCTGATCCAAAGAAGTACTCAGCTTAGCTCAGCTCTCTCGCCGGGGTACATTACACGAGCTCTGAGACAGCTTTTGC
Organism: Diplodus sargus; assembly: GCA_903131615.1. Lineage (NCBI taxonomy): Eukaryota > Metazoa > Chordata > Actinopteri > Spariformes > Sparidae > Diplodus > Diplodus sargus. Next base: position 1,523,977 of record CAEMYA010001845.1, on the reverse strand, counting down.
TTTTAGGAAAAGGTGAGAGAATACTGTTCATGCTTTTATCTCCTCTGTCCACTTCGACCAGTCAGACCTTCAGTGCAGCAGGTCATTCGATAAGAGAGCAGTTAGTTTGACTCTGGTAGAGCAGAGATGTTTTGGTTGCCCGTGCCAGGTGTCAACCACTATTCCCTCACTTACTTCTGAACCCATCTATGCTGAGTCATTATGTCCCATTAACCTCTATCCATAAAAACCTCTGTTAAGTTTAATATTCAATCTATCGCCAGCTTGGAAATATCATCGTGTTAATTGGACCTCCATATCCTCGACCGATCAGATCCAATCTGAGGGAACAAAGCAAATTTACAAGAGACGTTTTGATGGTAACTGTTTCAGACAATGTGCTGAAAATGAAATGGGCAATGCATGTAGCATAATCTGCAGATAATCATACAAATGGGAGAAAACCAAAACTCCACGAGATGCAATTACATGAAACACAAAGTCAGTCACATGTAATTAGCTAGATGCGTGGCTGTATGGATGGAAATGTGGCTCTGTCGACCCACCATTTAAATTTCTTAATAACTTTTGGATGAAGTGCCAAGAAATTTGGTACACATATTCAAATCCCCTCCGGGATGAGTAGAATTAACTTGATGATCCCTTCACTATAAATATTGTGCCAACATCAGGTCAAAAATTGTCATTTGTCCAATAATTACATGACTATCAACCTCAGCTGTATTGTATGTTTGGTGTTAATTACGTTAGCATGCTAACACAGTAAACTTATATGTTTCACGTGGTTAAAATAAATGCTAAATACCAGCACGTTAGCATTGTCCCTGTGATCCATGGATCTACTGTTTATAGCGCGATTTGGCAGCAGCATCTCCCAATTTTGCCAAGTGGTCACACGTGGTGTTGCAGCTAAAAGTTCCCCTGCGGCCCGAGAAGCACTTTTCACCGTATATTGCCGTTATGAAAAAGATTTAAGATTCAAGACTGCCACATGACATAACTTATAATACAGTGCATAGATGAACAGACACAAGACATAAATTCGTAACGCAAGTGCGAACAACACAGTGAGTGCCAATACATTCCAAATACATTCCACCCCTCGCCCTCATCACGTCCCCGCCTTATGGCCTAAATTCAAGGATTATAAGAATGAATGGGTTTTGTATCTGTTTTCTTATATTTAATCGAGACCTTGTGGCACCGACCGGATGGAGGTAGCTCATATCGAGAGTGCAGGACATGTGAGGGGTCGGCAGTAATCTTCCATGCCCGTCCGACTGCTTTCTCCCCAAAGAGCTGTTGAAGGGGTGGATGCTCCCTCACCCCCATCACTTTTACTGCTGTGCAGGACCATTCTGTTTAATTCTGCCCTCAGCTTCACTGTAAAATTCCCCAAACCAAGCAGCCATTCCATGTCCACTAGAGTAATGCTCTCTATCGCAGCACCAGCACGACCGACATCATCCTCTGTTGGACACAAACATCGTCCAGCTGTGGAGTGCAAAGTGGTTTGCTAGGTTAGGCGCATGACTTACCATCCTAGTCGAATGAATAGTTGACTTCTCATTTCCCACCGTCGGCTCCTTATTTTCCACTGGCGGCCTCTTTACTAACATTCTGAGCAAACGCCAGCTCCTTAGTAGTATCAATGTTGTACTTAATCCTGCTGCTAACTTTCCCATTGGACTAAACAGGTGCCATCTTAGCATTTGGAATCTAGCTCTTCTTCTTCTATGGTTTTAGCTTGCTAGCATGTGGGTGTTAGCATTTCACCTAAAGCCCTGCTGTGGCTGAGTGCAGCCTCACAGAGCTGTTACCATGGCTGTCGACATTCAGTCTTGTTGCACTTAGGGTTGTTTTTAATTTGCCTTAAATTTTTAATGTCTTGTGCTGTTTTTCATGCTTAGAAGTGAGAATAAAGTCGATGTCATACATCACTGATGGGAGAGTTTCCCACAATCCTTTGGTGTGTTAAACTCTCCCTCTCCACCAGGACACACAGATACTCATGGCTCACTGCTCCTCATTCAGAAAGATAAATCTTATAATCTCTAGTTTCTGTGTTACCCTGCTTCTGTTCTTTCAGCTAAGTGTCTGTTCCAGTTTCATGCGGCGGGGCGACGTTGCTTCTTTTTGAAACTGCGCCGTGCAGAAGTGGCCGCAGCTGGTAGAGTCGAGACTGAGGCTTGTGGCAGCGACAGGCAAGAATACAGACTTGAGGTCGGAGCTTGGACCGAGACTCGAGCTCCATCATACTATAATTATCACGGTTGCGACTGCCAGGCCTGTGCTCATGCATTGGCCCTGTGCTGCTCGGTGTTGTGTCTGCCTGCTATGCTGCCTGTGCTCTGTGTTTTGGTCAGCGAGGTGCTACGTGTCCACCCCGGTCGGGCCCGGGCTTAGTCTCCAGCCATGGGCTCTTATGAGGCCTGACAGCCTGTTTACCTTGGACGCCATTTCCTTGACGTTTCTGCATGGTTTGGCGCTGACTGCCAGTTGATGGCTGGCGGCTTTATTGAATTAGCTCTGCGGCTACAAAGGCAGAGAAAAGAAAAGAAGGGACAAAGAAAAAAAAAGATTGAAAAATGAGCAGAAGAGAGAGAAGACGAGGTCATGCAGCAGCCTCAGAGCCATGCACCTTTATTTTTGAAAGTGTGGTTTGCGCTCCGCTTCCTGACGTAAACACACATTAACCTGTGCAACAACACGAACGCAATATAAATCCTGGCTGCACTCGAGACACAAACCGGAGACTAAAAAAGGGCAAACACGTGCGCCGCAGCTGCGTGAGAGTGGAACAGACGGATTGGGAAACGTCGGCCACTGGATTCGGCCGTTCAGCATAAATGGCTTCTCCTATTGGTTCCCCCGCTGCACCACCTCCCTCAGTGGGCCCTGTCCTGGTGGGATGCCTTGTACAAACTGGCCTCGGGGCAAAATATCACATACCATATTAAAACATACTGACCCGAATCTTTAGAAAGGAGCAGAAAGAGGAGTATTCACTTAAAACAACATATCGAGAACCAGAGGTAGCTTTTATCCACCGTCCCCCCCCAGGTTAGATATGAGAGGAGATGAGATGCACGCACATGGACACAGTCAAGTTCGACATTCATGCAGACACACACACACACACACACACACTTTTGGCATATGCACTGATGCATGCATGTTCAGTTCCTCTGCTCCTTGTCTTCAAAGAGAAGATCACAAGGTGGGTTTTTCACACACATGAAGGCCTCTCGGGGCTTTCTTGAGTATGAATAAAGCCATTGTGATGAAGCGGCCTGTAAAAAAAATCACAAGTCGGTATGGATCGGATATCAAAAAGAAAGGGGAAGATATTCCAGGCATGCTACCTTTTTTTTATTCTGAATGTGCATCGCCGCAACTCTTGAGAGGGATCAAGGCGTCGACTTCGCCGGCCGCGTTAAGCCCCGATGTGTTTTAAGCGATAACTGAATGAATAAATAAAGCGGTTCACTCTCCCCCGTGAGAGTTTTGTCGGAGCGCCACATCACGTCACGTCAGCCTCGTTGGTTTTCCCGCGCTTCCTCTCGCGGCGCCGCTCAAGATCCTGCAATCCTGCGCGAGATTAATCCCCGCCGTTACTCTAATCTCCCTCTGTAACAGGGCGAGATTAGGGCGCTAAAATGATACGGTGGAGCACATTACCACATAAAAGATTACTCATCTGCACATTTATAATCCCCCCTCTGACTTTAAGTAATGCAAAGGGGGGCAAATGTGATAAAAGGCAGCCCTACATTTTAAATGCGTTCTATTTAAAGAGAGCGAGAGACCCCCCTTCCCCCCCCTTTTTTTGAGGACGGCTTCACCGCAGGATTTTTGGCTTCAGGGTAACCATCGCGAGAACGCCTTACCTTTGATTAATTAGCCAAATGAGCGCTTTGTTGAAGACGCTGAAGGAGTTTAATGAGCCGTTAAAGCAAAAGGCGTCTGCTCTCGACTTTTTAGACAAAACATCCAGTAACAGACCCCAAGAGAAATCTTTGAGTCAATGTATTTCACATAAAATGGAAAACATATGATCTCAAAGCCGCAAACGCCCTATAATTACAACAGAAAAGCAGTAACTGACACAGTATGTGATAGTTCTAGTGTAAGAGTGCATTTTCCAAGTATTTTAAAGAAATGGTTTGATTAATTCTTGCAGAGATTTTGATGAGGAGACTCGATGTCACTCTGTCTGTTCTGAGCTGGAGCCAGAAGGCGATTAGCTAAGTTTAGCATGCAAAATGGAAGCGGGAGGAAGCAGCCAGCTGTCCCAAAGTTTAAACAGTCTCTCGAAAATCTCTAAAGCCGTACTTAAATGTCGTATCTTGTCTAACCTGTGCACAAACAGGCAAGTACAAAATAATGAAGTGTTCATTATGTAACGTAGCAAAGTGCCCGCTCCATTTCTTTTACAGAAAGAGCAACACTCATCCCAGAAAATATAGCATAAAAAAAAAAAAGAACAAAAAAAAAAAACTCCTCCTATGTCAAAACAGCGTGCATGACACCCTAAATGGAACATATGCTTACTTGCTTACTAATAGTTAGCTCAGATGTGGATACTGAAAACACTCTCATAGGCCTAACTTCCCGTTAAGAGCCGAAGCTGGGTGTTGATTTGCCACGGAAATGGGGGAAACAGTCGAAAGTTTAATAAACCGCCTCTTAATGCTGCAAATTAACATCTTGCATCTTGTTCATTGTTGTTTTCTAACTTTGGAAAGAGTCAAGCTAATGAGCTAGCTTCTCTGTTTCCAGGCTGATCACAACGTCCCAGCCATTGACATCTTTAAAAAATGTTTGTTTTGTGTTTGATATTCAGTTTACAATCATCTCATCTGAAACAAACACAAGGAAGGAAAAAGTGCATATTTGAGAAGCTGCAATAAATCAATGTTTTTTATTTTGGATAAACAACTTCTTCAGCCGTTTATTTTCATCCAAATCCCTTTTTATAGAAAGCGGTGAAGAAAAAATGGAAACAGCCAGCGTGGCTCGGTCGTAAGTTTAATAAAGGCTGCCTCTTCAGGCTGCAAATTAACATCTTGCATCTTGTTCACGGTTGCTTTCTACCTTTGGAAATCGTCAAGCTAACTCCGCGAGCTCCTCCGTTTCCAGGCCGATCACAATTTCCCAGCCAATGACATCTTTAAAAAACGTTTGTTTTGTATTTTGATATGCCTTTTTTTCCTCCTTTTGTTTGTTTTAGATAAGCAAAGTGTAAACTGAACATTTGAGAAGCTGCAATTAATCAACGTGTAGCATTTTTTTCTAGGATAAACAACTTCTTCCCCTTTAAAAAAAAAAAAAGAAAAGCTGTTTATTTAATTTTCCTCCAAATCCCTGAAGTCACACATTTTTTCATCAGCTGATAGTTGGGATGCACTCGAGGGACCCCTAATTGAAGTCGCTGCGAGCGTCGAGCTCCGTGTTATTGAATGTTGATTTACCAAGTTACCTCACTGATTGAAAAAAACCTGCCACGATCGAAACAAATCGCAGGAGGTGTGATTTTAAAACAAGACGTCAGACGCGGTTTGATATTAGGCCACAATGTTTATTCAGTAGTGTTGTTTCAACTTATAGGTACAATACTGTCAGCTTTTGTAAGACTAAAAAAAAGTTACCATTACAGTCATCCATGCTCACAGAATGCCAGTCAAGTCGTTTACACCCCTCCTTGCGTGTACACACCTGCCACATGCTCGCCTTGAGCAAGTACATTTTTCCGAATGGTAGGCACTTTGAAGGTTTAAAACATTTGTGAATATACATTTATATATATTTATATATCTTTTCATATACTAATAAGCAATTGGACTCAAAAGGTCAGGTCTCTAATAGAGAGAGGAAATAAAAAACTAAGAGAGTGACGAGAAAAAAAAGAAGAGAGAGAGAGAGAATGAGGAAACAACATGATGTGGCCGTTGGGTGGAGGAGGTGGGGGTGGTAGATGGGAGGAGGGTCGGGAGTAGAAATACTGTGAGTCTTTGGGTTTTTCAGTATAGTTCAGTACCTTAATTTTTATGACGAGAACGGACAACAGAGGGGACACAACGGGGGACAGCGGGGGAGGAGGATGGAAGTGGACATACCAAAAGGAGGAGGAACACGAGGGATGAAGAGCTTCATGTGGGTGGTGTTAGGAGTTTAGACGATGTGACAGCAATCTACTGTATCTACTTCACATTACTGTACAGCTGAAAGAAAGGCAACTTCACAAAACTCGCCGGACAAGATGCGCGCGCGTGTATGTGTCACCTCGGAACAAGTTATGTAATGTTTAAAAAAAAAAAGAAAAAGAAAAAGGAGGATTCAGTAACTGTTTCTTGTCGTGTGACAGTAACGTGTGCTTTCATTCCGCTGTAGCTACGTGGCTTTTTTCCCTCCCCGACAGCCAGTTTGTGGCCCTTTTTGTAAGTCAGCTTAACTCATTTCGGGGATTGCAAAACGGCATCAGAACGATGTAGGTTTTAAACCCGGTGAACAACCTCGTCTTTCAGCAAAAGCTCTTTTGAAAAATGCCTGCGCTGACCACAAAAACAACAAAAAAAACACGAATAGCCCTCAACGCGTCTCGTCAAAGACTATTCAGACGTAACACTGGAGTCTTACATTTTTCTGTGCAACCTTGTTTATCAATCCCTCTGAGAGAATCTAGGTTTCCAAAGGAGAGAGGAGGGGGCTGTTTGCTGCAGAGGTTATGTGCTTATGTGCTCTGCATGTGGGGACTCGGCCCTGGCACGGCGTGTTTGTGTCCGAGCAGTAGCGGGCCTTCAGCTGGCTCGATCTTTGGGCCTAGAGCATCAACACCGGGGACACGGGACAATAACACCGGGCTTCCCGGGTGGCTCCATACAGCTGATAATGAGAGTGAGTTTGGGGGGGGTTGCTTAGTTGGGGGTTGACAACTCGACTGGCCGTGCTCCAATCTGATTAAAAAGAAGGTGGGAGGTTAGGGAGGGAGCTTAGGGTAAACAGAGAGAGGGGGAGGAGATGTAATAGGAAAAAGGGTGCTAGCAGGGTTTGGGTGCTGTCAGTGAACTCAAGGGGGACAAATCGAGAGGGAGGCGGAGGCGGCTGTGGGCCAAAAGAACACCAAAAGCCACGGAGAAGAAAAACTTCACCCCAAAACACTCTACGTACACGCAAAAGCCGCACAACAGCAGTGGGAAGCGGGAAAAAAAGCGGTGATTGTGCAACGTGAACAAGAACGCATTTAAATAGAAAAAAAAAAAAGAGTTGAGCGAGACGAAACAGAAGCGAGATTTGTGATTTTTTTTTTGTCTCGAGCCCTGTGACACTTTGTTTTTTGTCTTTTGAAGACCTGGTATGGAAAATGAAATGCTGTCGAAAAAAAAAGAGAAAAGAAAAAAAGGCTACACTGAGAAAGAGAACAAACAAATAAACAAGACATAATGAAACGCTCACGTTTGACTAAAAAAAAAAAAAAACTGATGTGAGAGCAAATAATAAACATTGTAACCTGAAGGGAGAAACATTTACATTGAACCGTTAACAGCGTTAATATGAAGACCAAAGAGCTTCATCAAAACTACAAAGGCATTTTTTTTTTAACATCAGAGAAAAAGATAAATTAATGTAATACACCTTTTTAGAGATCAACATCAGACATGCTAGGACAAAATAAAAAGAAAAAAAAATGAAAGCAGGATTGATACAGAATAATTATATTCAATTATTTCCACTTTAAATTTTTTTTTTCTTTACAAATACCACACTGCTACGGTTAAAAGTAGTCAGCGACTAAAAAAAACTAAACGGCTCCTTTGACAGAAGACAGATGCGATTCGTTTCCTCGCCTTTACAGATTCCTGTTTTTTATTTTTTCAGCCTTTTCAAATAATACACAAAAATGTTTAAATACACTGAGATTTGCCATAAAATGAGAAATGCTTGGTTTTCATTTAAAAAAAAAAAGGAAGAGAGAAAAGGTCTTAATTACAATACTCTATGCAAAAGCTTTCCTTAATGCTATTTTTCCTTAATCAACTTGTTTCTGTGTCGTGTTTGAACAGGTTTGCTGTTGTTGACTGCGTTTTTTGTTTTTCCAACAGTCACTCATGATTTTTGTCGTTCTGATGACGTGGGGGCGGGGCCGGCTTCTATGCATAAAACTCCTTGGTCGGGGCCTTCTGGTAGGCGGCGCCGGAGGGTTTCCTCTCTCCCAGGTCGTAGCTGCCCTCGTCCTTCTTCCTCATGCGGTAGACCAGGAGGAGGATGAGGAAGATGGCGAACAGGAAGCCGATGACTCCGCCTGCGATAACAGCTGAGGAGGCAGAGGAGACAGAATGGAAACCGTCAACGCTCGAGGTCTAATCAGCACGACCTGAACATGAACCGAGCACGAGATGAGCCGGCTATCTTGTGCAATCAATCACGACACAGTTTATTTCAGCAACACCATCAACTATTGACGCAACACATTTCCAAAACTACTAATGCAGCTCCCCAGCAAATGATCACAACTAAGCGAATAAATGTGGTGCGACCATCGCAGCTGAGTGCACTTACTTAATGTCAATTGTGAAAAACCCTCGATTTGTCCCGAGAGATACAAAAAGTCAATCATTTTCTGTGGCTCGTTTCACCTCGTCTCACACGTATCCCCTTGGCGAGGGAAGTAAGTGTTCAATTTAGGGGGTATTAACGCTCTGATCCTTGATTGGTACACAGAGCCACGCCGTCTCAAGCGTGGCTGATTCGACATGGTCTGTATTCCAATCACCGACTGCCGACCGGAGCTTAAGAGGAAGAAGCTGATGGTATTGGTTCCATTGCTTAACAGTCGGGCGAGTAAATCCAATGGAGACAAACAAACAACAGCCAGTCCAGCGTGGCTCGAGCTAAATCCTATTTCAGTTCCCCAACCCAGCGGATAAGTCTCGTCGTAAGGCTTCAATATTGACAGCAACGCAGAATTAACACAAAGTCAAAAGGGTCCTTCTTTTCTGATGTGTTTTTTTCTGGCTGGAGGATCAGAAAAAAAAACTTCAGGAATCATTGTTGAAGAATATATTTGTAGAGTTTGAGACAAAAGATAAAGTCTTTTGGTTTTGGTATTTTTCATGTTTCACCACGACAAACCCTGTGGGCTGGGCTTTTGTGTGTGTGTGTGTGTGTGTGTGCGCAGATATTTATGAATTTGACTTTTACATGGGAACAGCAGCTATTTGGTATTGGGGGACACACATTAGACAGAACAAAAGTCAAAACTGAAGCAGCAGCGGCTAATATTTCCTGACTTTTGGTCCCAACAGTGGCTCAAGCTTAAAAATTACTGGATCCTACACTTCCCACAATGCATTTCAGAAGTGTCTTTCATGAAACGTACCACATCTTCACCTCGACGTTTTACAAAGATAATTTTAGTATATTCCCGGATTTGACAAAGCGTTTTCTCAAGCTGAGCAGAACTATGATGAGATGACTGATCTTCATTAGTGAAATTAGCGGAACGCCCCTTTATTTTTTTAATGTGGAGACACTGCTTCCAAGCGACGGAGCTTGTTTAATGTGATTTGTCATTCCCTAAGTGAATCCTTGAGATTTCACATCCTTTCTCATTACGCCAAGTCGCCATCTGTTCGCAAATTAACTTGAGCGATTTCACAGTTTAATGTTCTGAGTTTTTATTAGTTTGGTGAAATGAGGGTGTGTGTAAGAAGAGATCTGAGAGGTGAGGAGCAACAGATGCAATGTTGAGTTGTGCAAGTTTTGAACCTCGACCATAACCTGGGCAGCCCACGCTAAGAAGAGAGTGGACGCGGCCAGAAGACGCCTACTTTGAGCGTGGGTGGGCACATTGGAGAGCCATGTTTGTGTCTGTGTTTTACCCTCTGGTATGTTTCAGTGCTTGTATCTTTAAGGCCCGCATCCTAAAAAACTCCCAGTTTGCTCTGATTGGTCGGCACTCACAGGCCTGAGCAAGCACTGCTCTCTGTGTTCCGCATCAGTTCCGGCGGTGTTTTTGCCAGCATGGACGCGGTCGGCAAAGCTGGGGATGGTGACTGTATCGTTGTGACATCACAACCATATGGAAGTCATGATGGCTCATTTAAAAAAGGTACAGTTTTGGAACGCCAAATTTTTTTTTTGTAAATTGTCGAAGCTTCCCCCTGTGGAAAGCGAGGATTTCATGTTTCTTGTCTCAAATTTTACGAGTGGATCCAAATGTCCATGCAGAGCGGTCGTATGTAGGTTAAACGTTCTCTAAAAGGACATATTGTAAACCAGTTGGCCCTCAGTGGTGTAACATCACAGGGAATCTGCATAAATCCACCCAGGCTGCATTAAGAAGCGCCCCCCCACCAGCTCTGACCCCGACTCTCACTAAAGCTCCTAACTCACCACAAGGGCTTATTTCACTCTCCTTCCCAATTATGCCTGTATGAGGTTCTTTATAGCTTCCTAATCTGTTTAAGGTCTCTCTCGGTGCCACAATCTGCCCTGTGCTCCACTTTAGGTTTCACCATGTTGACTTGCCTCACAGCCCCACGGGTAAAAGATCACGGCACACGCCCAGCTGCCGAGCTCCGAGAAGCAATGCAGAGCGGATAAATGAAAATTACATTATGGGCAATTATTTTTTATAGAAGTCATACGGGAGATGAAGAGTAATGACTGTAATCTGGAGGAAGGGTAAAGAGAATGAGGTGGAGACGGCGAGAGGAGAGATGAGCGGACATGAACCCTGTATAGGATATATATTTACATTATCCAAAGACTTCTTACCGGTAATGCAATAATTTTTAAGTCACGATACAAGAAACAATATGCAAAAAGATGAAATGAGACTGTAACTAGGAGAGAGATGTGAGGCTGTCCTGATTTGTCCCTTTCTTGATGTTGTTTCTGCATACTGCCGGCACCAGATGGATACGACAACAAAGTAAAAAGTGAGGTGCCAATCAATGTTTGCCTCAGACACGCAGGGAAAGAGAGAGACTGCATCTGAGAGTATACAGTGTTTTTTTTTTTTTTTGAGTCCGATAATTTCCTTTTCCACCCTCTTTCAAGGATTCAAAGCAGAGCAGCAGACACACTTGAAACACCCACAATTCTGTGAACTCCACAAGGTCCCACAGAGGGACCCAGATGGAGTTTATTAAAAGTAATTATTTTGTGAAGGGGATCAGGTGGGAGATATGAGGAAGATATTTCAGCAATTTTTTTCGAGGCTTTGCTGCTGAAATATGCCAAAATGCTGAAACGTATATGATCTAAATAAGCCCAATTAACAATTAATTTATTGGTGAGGCATCAAACTGACAGGCTACTTTAATTTTGGAAAGAAATATGAAAGGAACAGTGCCACATTTTGAGAATTATGCTTTTTCCTGTAGAGGAAGAGTAAGATTGGTACCACTCTGTGAGATAAATGTAAAGCTAAAGCTGAGAGACGCTTAGCTTAGCCTTGCATAGCATAGCATTGCATAAAGACTTGAAATGCAAAGGTAACAAAGCCACTTAGCACCACCTCTAAAGCTCACAAATTAGCACGCTACACCTCGGTTGCTGTTTAAAAACTACAAGCTGTGTTTCACCAGAGTTTGTGTTTCCAGATGTCTGGATGTAGTGACTTCCTTCTAGTTGTGAGACGATTGCTGCTAAAACCACAACACGGCATTTATACTCCTGTCTTTGTAATTACTTTTAGATATTCTGGTGGGTGGATTTGCATTCCTTCAGACACAACCAGGCTGGTCTTTCTGCTAGGCTAAGCTAACCAGCTGCAGGCAGTAGCTTCATGTTTGCCATACAGATGGAAAAAATATCAATTTAGTCATCCGACGCTTGGCAAGAAATGTAAAAGGCACGTATTCCAAAATGCGGAACTAGTCCTTTGAGGTAGTGATCATCATATCTGTGCTCAGCTTCTTGAAAACAGATCACTGTCTTTGATGAAAAAGCAGGTACCACAGAACCAATGTCAAACATAGAAACACAAACTGGAGTCAACTTAATAGGATAAATACTGTATACAAGAAGTGAAGGTCTGATTTTCTTGCAGCCTATTATGACACATACCTGCCAACACCTCTGTCCTCTGGAAGAGGTTTTCAGTGCGGACCTCAACGGCCTCCTGGGGTGAGCCGGGGGCACTAGTCGTACTAGTCATCTGGTTCCTCTGCATGTCCTCTGTAACTGGCACTGGTGCCTGCATGAGGAGAAGAAAGACCGGAGCAGGAAAGAGGCAAGGGAGGGGGAAAAAAAACGATTAACGTTTCTTTATTGACAGCTGACGTTCACATTATATCCTCCGAAAATACATTGATTGAACACTTTGATATTTGTGAGTTTAACAGGAAATTACAGCCAGTTAGCTTACTTTAGCATAGAGACTGGAAATGAGGAAACAACTAGCGTGACGACAGAGGTTACAAAATCTGCTCAACAGCACATTGTTGCTCAGTTATTAAAAATAATATCTGATTGTTTAAGTGCGGGACTTTATCTTGGTCAGGCACAGTGATTTCCTGGAGGTTATCGGGCAACCAGCCAAGACTTGTGAAAGTCACTGCACTCGGCCAAGAAATAGTTCAGATATAACAGATCTAATGTATGAGTGAGCTGCACATTTGCTTTACTTAACGGGCATGATGCAGCCAATCAGAGGTCAGAGTAGCGCAGGTCATGCCGAGCAAGGTAGTGTGATATAAAATAACGCTGCTAGCACCTCCATTTATGCGGACTGACTGGAGTGTATATATATATATATATATATATATATATATATATATGTTATAATAAATATGTAAAAATACACAATTATTTAACGCCTGTTACATAATGAAGCACATAAGTTACAGAAGTAAAGGCTCGTCTCCAAAGCAGTGAAGAAGCAGTGTTGGACTTTGACTTTGCAGAACTACAAAAATGCTACATAAAACAATAAAGGAAAGGCAAAAAACTCAAAAAGAATAATATGACCTCCTTAACTATATTTTTCACTCTATCCAACGAAAGAGTGAGGATTCGACTGGCCTATTTAACAAGAAGGTCTAGTCAAGAAAAGAGAACAGGGACCAAAATGGAACCTGGCCAGTGAGTCCTATAGAAGCAGGCCAGAGAGGAAAATGGAGCAAATCCAGATTGCCCAAAAAGATTAGTGCAATGAAAACACAGCCAGTGACCCCAAGGTTTTTTTGGGAGTTTAGGAAAAGAAGCAAAGTATCTGGTATGGATGCGGGCCCATGAATCCAGTGCTTTTTTTTTCCAATAACACGAGAGAAGGATGCAGAGGACCAAAGTGGAACAGAGCCAGTTGCATTTGGAAAGGAGTAGTGACAGAGGCAAGAGGGGAAAAAAAAAATGGAACAGGGCCAGGTAGGCTTGGCTTAGGGGGGGTTGAGACCTTGACGACTAATCCCAAACAGATGTAGTATCCAGTACAGTAGAGTAAGAGTGCAACACAGAAGTGAGATCTAGGATGGTTCCAGAATATGTGATTATGTCCGATAGAGATGTAATCCTCCATAATTTGCAATGGAGCGAAAACACTGAGAATTGACGTGAGTACTTGATCTTTATCCCGAAAGTGACCTCACGGCTTCTGGTATTACAGGGGATTTGATGACATACTGGGTCAGCTAAAGACATACTGAGGTGCCCTGTTGCTCTCTGTTGAGTCAGGAAAAAGAGCCACCATGATTATAAATGACCTTAAGTTCCATAATGTGATAATATGATACACCAGGTTTCACTAAAGAACAGGGCGAGTTTTAGACTGGAAGGAATGTAGAAAATGAGCCGAAAGGTTCGACATTTCGGGATAATGTGCTTATTCGTTTTCCTGCCAAGAGTAAGAGGAAGATTTTTTTTTTTCTGCCTCTAAATTGGAAACTACAGTAAAAACACATTTAGCGTAGCTTAGCACAAAGACTGGAGGCAGGAGAGAATAGCTAGCATGACTTTTTCCAAAGGAAATTAAAAAGACAAACAAGGACATTTAAAGCTCACTGATTTAAACATTTTGTCTTGGCACAGTGACTTCCTGGAGTCTCTGCTGTTTACTGACCCGTCACTGCAGATTTGTATTCCCTTTTCAGTGCTTTCAGCTTTTATGCTAAGCTAACCATCTCCTGGATCCAGTTTTACGTTTAACAAATGAAAAACAAATGAGGTGACGATCTTCTCATCTTACTCTCTGTAGAAATTCAATTAGTATATTTCCCAAAAAGTCAGACCATTGCTTTGATTTTAAAGGGCGCAGTATGTGAGAATTGGCCACTAACTGCTGCTAACTGTAGCTAGTTAGCTCAGTTAACTGTGCAGCTCATCATCGTCCTAGTGGTCTCTGCCTGGACTAGGATCGAGGCACACTGGGGGAGTGTTGTTGTTTACTATCAGGTTATCACCTCTTGGGGTATAAAAGGGCTAAGAGCAAGCTGATTAGCATGCTAACATCAGCAGCTATCGCTTCAGCATAATACATAGACATCAAAACTGTTATTTCCTTACATTCTGTTGATGTTTTTTTCCCTTTTTAATGTTTGACATATTGCCTCTAACAATAAACACTAGCTGCTATATTTTTTTACCAAAGCTAATTAAGAAAATCACTGCATATGTATGAAAATGCCAAAGATGTATGGTGAAAGTGTCACCATTATGTTTTTTCCAGTTCATTTTTCAATCGCTGTGCTTAGAAAACTGATTTGGTTAAACCCACAAGTATCAAAAATCAAACATAAAACATCCCGTATGGGTCAAGCCACACTTCTTACCTCTGTTCTGATTGGTTTCCTGGGTGTGACGCCCAGGGCCTTTTCTCTGACCGTGGCTGTCTCCACCCTGGGGGTGAAGTCTTTGGTGGAGTCCTGGGTGGGTTCTGCTGCGTTGGGCTCGATATAAACCACACTGATGGTCACCGTTTCCTCCTTCTCTTCTTCATCTCCACCTGGGAGAAAGAGAGTGACGGGTGAATAACTTAAATGTGCTGATGTGCAAATATGTACAATATGGGCATACATGTTATCAATATCTAACGCCGGCTGTCTTGTCTCACTTAACTTCACACTGGGGTCTTAATTGCTGTAAATGTATTATTTACAGTTTCAACTGAACCTCCCCTTGAATACAGAGTGGCAGAGTAATGGAGTGTATATACAGTATTGGAAAGGCTATTGATCATGGCACCGTCTCCTTTTTGCCTAGCGTGACCTTCTCTCACCGCAGTTATTCAACTCTCTCAAAAAAAAGAGTAACTTTTGAGAAAGGAATAAGTGTTGCAGAGGTGCTTAAAGCACGAAGAGCAGAGGAACTAATAAAAAAAGAGACGTGTAAAATGTGCACACTTTGCCAACGGCAGCCTGGGTGACAAGGCAATCTCAACTGAAATCGAGGGATAGAGAGAGAAAGACGGTAAAAAGGGAAGAAACAGACAAAGGGATAAAGAGAGAGGAGGGGAGGAAGTGATGGCACAATTTGAAAGAAACCTAGCATTCATAAAACTTACCTGCAGCAGACTTGGGAAATTAAGTCACGACGCCTCCGGGCAACTGACTGCTGAGCATGCAAGTGTGTGTGTGAGTGTGTCTTACCTGAGCCAGACCCTGAGTTAAAGTCATCGTCATCTTCAGGGTAGTAACCTCCTGAGCCTGTGTCATCCAGGTACAAGTCATCAGCCTGAGAGGAAGCCTTGGCTGCTTGTGCTATCTGCAACAAACAACAAGATAACAAGGTGTCGGGGATTAATGTCGGTTTGATTGCACGTCCCTATTTATAGAAGTCCATGTGGAAGTGTTCATTCTGCACCACATCACTGCAATAAAGTGAAGGCCTTCTACTGTATGCACACATTCACCATTTCAGTATTTTACCACTAACAGCTTAATGCGAGTCAGAAAGAGGAGTGGCTAAGATTTTTATTTTAACGTTTTAATTATTAATCCCAGCCACTTTCTTTCGGGACCAACACTTTAGTTGGTGAAACATAAAAACCTCAGTAATTCAAAGCGTGTATCATGAGCGCATTTCTAAAATGGCATAAATCTTTGTTTAATTTGCCATTCTGCAACCTCAATGTGCTGCCAAGACAGTATGCATACAGTGATAATTTGTCTCTCTATCTGCTATAAAGTAAGAATTAGTGTGCTGAGTGTGTGCTGAAGAGGAGGCTGATATCAACAGATCAGCCCGTGATTCAAATCTGAGCTATAAGAGTTTCCTAACTGTGAGAGTCGATTCTGTGCAAGTTCTAGCAAACTTTAGGATGCCAACATGTTAACCTATTGGTGGAGCTAAAGGAAAAATCCATCGATTAGGATACATCATGTAGGAAAGATAAATGACTTGATGTTGACATTTTTTACTGGATAAGCTACTGATGGCATGAGAATAAAAGTCAGAAGATCACCAAAACCAGTAGGGTTTATCCTCTGGGCAACAAGAACATATATATTTAATGGCAACGCATACAATAACTGTTAAGATACTTCACAAATAAACAATGACAACCCTATGGTGGCACTTAAAGAAAAGCGGCGGGATCATCAGCATTATGAGGATACATCTTCTGAGGGCAATGAATGTTAATATGAAGTGTTGTGGCAATGCAAACACTAATTGAGATATTTCAGTAAACACGATGCAACTTCATGGGGGCGCCATAGGAAAAGAAATTGATTCACCAAAGACAATAGGGTTCTTCCTCTAAGGATCAGGAATGTCAGAACTACATTTCAGTGCATTGCATTCAGCAATTGTTGATATTTCACGAAACAAAACGGTGACCTCACTGTGGCAAAAGTGACAGGATCACCAAATCGTTAGGATTCATCATTTGGGGACTATGAATGTTGGTATGAAATATCATGACAATGCATACAGTAACTGTTGAGATAATTCACTTGACACAATGCCAACTTCAGGGTGGCAGTAAAGGAAAAGTGAGGGGAACACCAAAGTAATTAGGGTTCGTCCTCTGGGGACCATGAATGCCAGTACATTTGGTACAGTACAGTACAATTTCATGGTAACATGTCCAATTATAGTTGAGATATTTCATCCTGCACCAAAGTTCTGGACGGTGACTGGTCAACATTACCATCCCTGTTTTGCTCGAGACACATCCTTATTTATTTTTTGTCTTCAGTGAAGCACAGCCACACAGGTGACCGACCAATCACAACGCGTTGCCCCTCCTACAGCAATCGTTGTCTGGACGACAAGCCCGAGTGGTGGGAATGTTTGTGTTCCGGCTTAATGGAGTGATTGGCTGAAAAGAGCTCGGTTTAACAGTGGCTGTTTGTTTAAAAGAGCAGCTCCTCACACGATGTGTAAGTTGGGATTTTAACGAGGAAATCAGATAAGAAAATGTAGTTTTCACTCAAGTATGCTCGCAGAGGCAGAAGCACACTCGACACTTAAATATTACAGCTGTTGCACAAGTGTGCGTATGGCCCATGTCACATTTATGTGTTGTGTCAAGTGTGTGTGTGTGTGTGTGTGTGTGTGACCGGAATGGCTATAAACGCATCCATGGCAACATCCATTCAACTCCTATTCACCAGCCTGTGGTCAGCTTCTATACTGATAGTCCTGCTTTAGGGG
>CAEMYA010001845.1:1485898-1506360 GCA_903131615.1 Diplodus sargus | reverse complement strand
AAAAAAAAAAAGAGTACAAAAGAAAGAGCCCACACTACATCATCCCTGTGCATTTATGTCTATTGCATCCATTAGGCTGGTTGCTACAGTTTAAGGTCTGCTCCAGGGACGTTGTGCTGATAAACCGGGGTCTGAATGAAGTTGGACCGGAGGAAATAATCAATTGGCTTGGCAGGAAATAAGTGTTTTTTTGTTCCCAGCACAGAATAGGCTGAGAAAATGGGGCAAGAGATATGATCTCAAGTCCTAATTCATGCCTGTTTTTAGACGCCGAAGTTCACACAGGGCTGCAACGAAGATGGTTCTCATTATCAAGTTATCAGTCGCCAATGTCTTTATGCCATATTTTAGCATCAAAGCATCTTTACACTGCTTCTGTCTGAGCAGTAAAACTCAAATATATTCAATTTATACAGATATAAACGTGCTTGATCAATGACTTTGATGATTAACTAATTATCAGACTCATTGAAGAGACGCCAAAAGCAGCAACAGAGAACAGAGCAGGTTTTTTTTCTTTTTTTCTTTTCGGTTACATCCGTGCTGCATCTCAGCCTTTTTTCCCAATTACACTCTGTATTCTGACGCGAGTATTCTCAATAACGCTTTAAAGTCATTGTATGTGCATATGTGTGTTTGTGCAGAGTCGTGAAAAGAGAGGCCCGGCGCTCTCCATAACAAAAGACGCAGGGACTACACACGGCTTACAAACACTGTGTGAAAGAGGCAAAAAAAAGAGAAAGACAGAGGCCGAGATGAAACGGAACAATACGTATCTCCGTCTCTCCTCTCTCAACTGCCTCTGACTTTTGGAAGAAAAGGACCTTTCACCGCCAGAGCCGCTTGATCAAAGAGAGAATTTGTTCAAAGCAACTTTATCTTAACCTTTCTTGCCTTTCGTCTCCTCTAAACACAAACCTTCACCCCCACCACCACCACCACCAACCTCCACCTCCAGTGCAACAGCCTGCACACCAATCCATCGGCCCATGCGGTCCACATTGGCCCGATACGAGCACAATGAACCGAGAGGAGGGAAGGGCCACAGATCAAATGGCAACAAAGGGCACTAATGAGATAGAGGCCACACAAGGGCGCATGCATGAGCGGACGTGTTTTACAAATGTATGCCAGCATTCATTGATTCATTGATTATACATAGGCGCACATTAGAGGGAGCAATTGAGCATATGACATGACAGGAGTGGAAGCGTGTGAAGGAATGCATAAAGAGCTTAAGTATTCACAAAGAAGCCTTTTTCACTCCCCTCGGACCTATTAAACACAGACTTCAAAGAAAGTATAATTATAACAAATGCTTTCACCTGACTGGTTAAATGAATAAATGGATGGATAAAGTGCATAATTTTGCACAAGTAGGATGGTTTGTGTGGTTTTACTTTTTCTGTTTTCAAACTAGATCTTCTTAAGATACAATATAACGGCTGAAACATAATTTTGTTATTTTCTTGTGAAATCAATCATCATTTGGTGTACACAACGCTAGAAAATAGTGAAAAATGCACATTACAAACGTCTCGATCTCTTAAAACATCTTATTTACTAAAACCTCATTGAAGAAAACCAAAGCATAGAGTTTACAGGCATAGACGAGAAGGAAAAACTGAAAATATGTGTATTATAAGAGCTGTAACCCATGAATTTCTGTCTTTTTTTGGTTTATCAATCAAAATGTTACATTTACTCATTTTCAAATATTTTTGGCGTCTTTTTCATGTTTTTAATTAGAAGTGTAGCCAAGGACAGACCGGAAATGGGATGAGAGAGGGGGTGATGTGCAGCAAAGGGGCCACAGGTCGGAATTCAAACCCTGGGCCTGCTGTGACAAAGACACGTGTTGCTCACCGTTAGCCCTGCACATTTAAATGCAGAATAGCACAACTCTAGCACATAACCTCACTAGTCAGTACAGGGTATAATACAAGGAAAAACAGGACATTATATTAAGAAAAACTAAGATATTTTGGGAAATATGCTTAGAATCAGATAAATATGAAGGTACGGCCACATTTAGCAGCTGGCTAGCTTAGCTTAGCATAAGACTGGAAATGGAGGGAAACTAAAGAAACCCACCGGCGTGTCTAAGAGCTCATTAATTAGCTTGCACCTTGTTTTCACCTGATTTTGGTCTTCGTGCTAAGCTAAATTAAGCTAACCGGCTCCTTCTTCCTACCATTGGTGTGGCATCCACCTTCTCATCTAGCTCTCCGCAAAAAAAGCAAAAAAAAAAAATGTTACTTCTCAAAATGTCAAACTTTTCATTTAACAAGGATAATACGGCTAAATCCAACCAGGAGTTATTCCTCCTTTCAGGGAAAGCACCGAGGTAGGGCGGGCCGAAAGAGGAGCTGTTCAGTTTTTGACATGCAGGTTGACGAGGCCTCTGACTCCCCATGTAATCTTCATGTTTCAACTGTTTGAACAAAGTGTTTGTGGATCAGAGGTTTCCGGCTATACAAGCAACGCAGCGGCGCCGAATCAGCGCAGATCTGAGGGGGAGGCAATGGTCTTTTTGAACTCGATAAACTCCAGCGACTCTATCTGACCCACAAACATGTGTACACAATGCAAACTTGATAAAAGCACGCTTCTCTCTATCGCCAAGACACACACATGCCTCTGCGCTGACAGAGTGCCCCCCCCCGATAAACCTCGCTCTCTTTATCAATCCGGTGACATTTACAGGTAGTGCCCGCTCTCTGCCCCTTATCACCGAGTCTGAGCAGCACCAGACATCAGTCCGCCGATGAGTGAGGCAGACAGGATGGCGAAAAAAAAACAGATTCATCAGATGCGGCCGTGCAGAGGTTCTGCTTTTTTTTTTATGAGGCGAAAAAAAAAATCCTGCAGTGTTATTTGTGGAAAAAAGATTCGGGTCAGGAAGAGCTTGTCAAACTGATCCAGTTGGAATTATCTAATTTAGAACTTATCATCTAATTCTGGCTGTGGACATGAGGTCTCGCATGAAGGAGGACGATTTTCTGAATTCCATTTATCACAGAGCTGAAGTCGACTGAGTCATCCCCTGCTTAGCAACCAAAAAACTGCTCTCTTCCTCAATTTTCAAACATCTCCTAATTTGTTAAAGCTGAAAGCTATTAAAGTTTTGTTTGTTGAGACTTTAACAGCAGCAGAAATCAATATATTGGAATAATTATAGCGAGGGGACGGTGAACAAAGCTTTTTGAAGGCTAACCATTGTTGTTTACATCGGTGAGGTTGTCCTGTAACAGCATGTCACAGTCACATCAGCGTATACACACATAAATCAATAATAATCTACTTAATAACTGATCTTTGGCCTGTTTGATTTCCACTGTGTGTTTTCCTCCATGTTAAATACCACAGCGCAGAGTAGCGCCGACTCACAATACTTCACTATGACAACCAACATCAAATACAGAGTGGATTACATGCGTCAAAGACACACTCAGTCGCTCTTCACGAGTGACGTTTCAGCTCTCCACAGCTCCCTTTTGTCACGTTCTTCGAGCTCAAAACCACGCACACCTCGCAGCGAGCTCAAAAAAGAAAAAAGTCGCTTCCGAATTAAAAAAAGAGGAAGCCCCGTGGCGGAGGGAAGGAGGAAACATGCAACAATATCTCCTGAGTAACAGTCTTGTGTGTGGCACGGCGTAGATAACTGAAGGCACACATTCTGGATAAAGATTGTGGCATTGGCTTTTTGTGGGCAGCAAAACAAGAGACGCAATTGTAACGAAGAGGGCTCAAGGGCGACACACTCACAGACACACACACACGAATGCAGAATCACAGGAAGTTTGAGAACATGGTGCTGAAATTTGAGCAATGGGGTTTGTAAGGATGGGCAAGAATTTCAAAGGAAAACTTGTTTCCATGCACACAAATTGCACGCAGGTTTTTCAGCATTTCAGAAACAGGGTTTCATAAACATGCAGCCCAAATCACGATCTTTTCTGAATTTTCAGTGGAAGTGGAAGTGGAAACAGACAACTTACTTGCTCACCAAGTGGTTCTGTTTTCTTCAGCGTAGCAAACACCAACATCTTGCAATCAATATCAAAACATATCTTTTCCTAACCTCAACCAAGGTACCCGGACTCAGGCAAGCCTAACTACAAAAAACAGCTAAAATCATCACAACACAATAAAGACTGACTGATTTCTGTAAATTCCTGTTTCATGGTATGGTTTTCAAACGTAAACAGCTGTGCAGTGTTTTGGCGTCGGCTAAACTGCCGAACTCATGGATCTACTTAAAAACTTGAACTCTCAGGACTGATTTTATTTGCACTGTTTGAGGACAAAACAACAGCTTATATGGTCGCATCGCTGATCTTTTGAGCGTTTTTGAGCGCATCAACAGGTGAAAAGTAACTCCTTCCACGCATGTGGCTGTTCAGCAAAAGCGACATTAAACTTGATTTAAAACAGCTAAATCTGCATTCGTTTAACTAACAAATTATTTTCCTTCTTCTTCTTCTTTATCTGTTTGACCCTCGCCACCATCATCGAAACATATTTCCGAGACCAAACCTTCACGTTTCTGAGTCACAGCCTGTAGTTCATATTTTTTTCACTCTTGTCACAGCTGGCCTTGTCGGGGAACCGTCTCATCCTTTTCATCATTACAGTGAATAACTGGTAAAACCTTCCCATGGCTCAGTCGCACCTCAAGGACAAGAGGGGGGTGTTTTTTTGAACGAGCGCACGGGCACACAACGAGAGAGCCTCATTTGGACACCTTAACAAGCGCCTTCTACTCTACCACAGTGTGACCGAGCCTCAGAGGCAGTGAATGGGAGAAGAGATGGAAGGGGACCAACACGGCACGGAAGAGAGCAAGGGGCCAGCTGTCGTAATGAGCCGGTAGCTTTGCAATGTGTGACCCTCTATTAGCTGTGAGAAGAGCCACCGTTACTGGCATCTTCGCCTGCCTCATGAACTAATAAGCCAGCACGAGGGGGCTGCTTCGGCGCTGTCCGGGTGTCTGTTTGACCTGCAGAGGGACACGAGGACGCTGCTGACCAAAAACGGGACGAGACATGAGCGGCAAAGAGGAAGCAGGGATTAGAGAGAGGGAGAGTGGGGGTGGACAAAAAAAGGGGAAAAGGATGAGAAAGAGATGGAGGAGGAGGAGGAGGAAGTAACCCACTGCTGCAGACAATCCCGTAGCCTGAAGGATGCTCTGCTAAAAGCCTGTCAAGACCACCATGTACATGCCTAGCAGGGCTTGAAAGGCACTGGGGGTCTGATGTGTGCTTACAGTATGTGTGTGTCCATGTAATATTTGCATATCTGCCTCTTTTCTATAAGAGCTGGATGGAGTGGATGGAGGAGATGGAGGAAAATGGAGTCCACTGAACTAACCCCGGGCTCCCGACTTCACCACTGTTGACACACCGCTCTCACTTCTAACACAACAAATATTAGCTCAACTCCGAGTCAGACCAGGCGAAATAGTGTTCCTCAAAAGGAATGCACATGCACGCACACACACTTGAACATCTTTGTGTCCACGGAAGCACCCATGGGACGCACACATGTGCCAACACACTCACACACACACACACACTGAAACCCCTCATCCAGCTCTCACATCTCCAAAAGGCATGAGGCGAATACACAGACGCACATCATAACACTTCTCATCCGACTTCAGTGGAGGAGGAAAAAAAAAAAAGGAGGAAGGCAAGTACACGGAGGCCGGCAGACAGACCGTGTCTCAGATCCTCCTTCATTGGTCTGCTGCCGTTTTCTGGTTCTCAGCCATTTTTCCTCGAGTCTCGCTCAACTGAGGGGAGCTTACACAACACCGAAAAAGAAACATTCGGATCGTTTTTTCCAAGCAAGGCATTGTGCACTGTGCTATCTATCCATCTATCTCAGTTTGTACATTTACACTAGCAAGGTGGCAGTAGTGAGACAGTGATTCGACTACAATTTTCATAATCATTCTTTAAAATTTGACCTTATTCTCTGAGTTAATTTTTATTTAAAAAAAATAAATAAAGGAGCACTTTGGGAAATGTACTTATTCGCCTTCTAGTTTTGAGTTAGCTGAAAAGATAGATTCCACTCTCATATCTCAGTTAAGTTATGAAGCTACAGCCAGGAGGCAGTAAGCTTAGCATAGCTTTGCATGAAGACTGAAAGCAGCAGGAAACAGCTAGCTTAACAAGTCTTCTAAAGCAGATATATTAACACACTACCATACAAAACACCAAAGTACAAAACTAGAACTTGTACTTATACAGATGGTTAGGTGCCTTTGCTAGCAGTTAGCTGAGATTAACCATCCACACCTTTATATCTGTCTGCTAAATACTATTAAAGAGCCAGCAGCTGCTTAGCTTAGCTTAGCATGAAGAGAATGGAGACAGCTAGCGAGGCTCTGTCCAATGGTTAAAAACATACGCCCAGCATCTCTAAAGCTTAATTAGTAACATTTTAGATCTTGTTTGTTGAAAACAGTGACGTCCCATGTTTTAGCACTTATAAGCAGAACATGAACATTTAATGAATGTTAAATAACACAGTATAATGTAGCTTCAAGCAATGCTAAGCTATTTATTAATGTATTTGTTTACAATGACAACTCCCCCCTGGGCACCCATAATTGGAGATTGGGAGGTTATGTGCTGGAATACTTCTGTGCCCTTTCCCAGTTTTGATGCTATGCTAAGCTAACTGTCTCTATATCCTAACTCAAAAGCCAAGCATGTTTTATGTGACTGTTGACTAAATATGTGTTGGTTTAGGAGTGTTTATCAGACAAAACAAGCCGTTTGACTATGTGAAACAGAGCTTCTTTCAGTCCTTTTTTATGCCGCTCTCCAGACGCCCTTTTTGTCTCTCTATTTGTTCAGGTGCACTAACTTTCACAATATCAAGGTTCTTCATATGCGTACTGTGACAGCCCGACTCTGTGGAGTGTATTGTCTGCTTTGTTCTGTCCTGTGAAAGTAATCACTTCTCATTATCACAGCCAGGGCACACGAACGCCTGCAACTGTGCGGGAACTCGATATTATGTGGAGGGGAGGGAGAGAGAGGAAGAGAGAGAGGGGGGGTTCTTAATCCCTAATTAACAAAGTAAAGGTGGCAGATTGACCTGCTGGCTTTCACTTTATCTGTTCTACTTGGTCTGCCACGGATCCATGCGCAAGGTCAATACAGCGGCACAGTCCGGCAGGCGGCAACTGTGCTCTTCCCCCGTTTCACTCTGCTGTCGACAAAGCAAACAGCCTCCACTCCCTGCCTCCTCCCAGCGCCTCCTCCTCCTCCTCCTCCGTGACCTGGACTTTATCGCTGCGCAACAGACAGGCAGAAGAGGAGGCTATGAGCCGAGAGGGGCATCAGAGGTGCCCTCCTACTCCACCTGGAGGGTGGAGGAGAAGTGGAGATACAGTGGGCAGAGCTCCTGGTTCTGAATATATTTGATCCCACCGTTTCCATTTGACTTTTTCTGTTGATGTCATCATGTTTCCTAATGTGAAACCACTGGATTCTTCCATATAATGTACTGCGCCATATAATGTTCATACGGTTTTAATTGGTTTATATGTGGCGGACCCTGCCACCTTTCAAACACTGTTCTGGGGACCTTATTGTCCTCTGAGAACTTTTTTTTTAAACAGTTATGGGAAAAAAAGTATTTCTGAGTTTGTTATTACCTCATTAATAAACCTCGATAGCTAGCTTTGTCCTAGCTGTCTGAGGCTAACATGTCATGAATAGTCCTACAAGCTAACACTATGCCCTTGACTCCAAATTCTTTTAAGTGCTGTTCTCGACCTTTAATATACCGCAAGTGTGTTTTACATCTACACATGTGGTAAAGAAGAGGAATATGCTCTGCAGACGCCTCAGAATACATTCAGCTGTTTGACTTAATTAGTTTTCTGATTTTGTGGTGAGTGTTAGATGAATTTAGCGACTGTGCGCTGCTGTATTTTGTTCTGAAGGGTTCTGATATTGCTAAAGCTGTGTTTTGTTGCCTATGGCTGGCTTCTTAACCGTAGCGGCATCATTACTTGTACGGCATTTAGAGCGATCGACCGTGCCGCACCACATCACACCACACCACCCACTTTATAGAGGATGGGAACAAGATGATCGGAGAGGTGGACAGTAGGAGAGAAGTGACGGGAGGAGACGAGTCTGGCAGAGTTTGATGGCTATGTAGGGCGACAAATTGGCTTTCCCCGAATTCATGCTGCATCGGACATCAACGGCACGGACAGCTGCTGCCTTCGTGGGAGAAGTACGGATAACAGCTGGATCT
Organism: Diplodus sargus; assembly: GCA_903131615.1. Classification (NCBI taxonomy): domain Eukaryota; kingdom Metazoa; phylum Chordata; class Actinopteri; order Spariformes; family Sparidae; genus Diplodus; species Diplodus sargus. Next base: position 1,498,071 of record CAEMYA010001845.1, on the reverse strand, counting down.
GCGGCCGGTGTCGTTATTAGAGCCGGATAGCAAAACAGGACAGGAGGGGCTGGCGAAACACAAACATTGAATTCATCCCCCCCAAGACCTGCTGATAAACTGAACAAACTGGCAGCAAGACGGACAGAGAAAAAGGTCTCAGTGAGTCATACGCGTGGGCGGAGAGCATTGTTTGGAAAATGTAAATAGGAAAGAAGGGGAAGCAGCAGCCACCTACAGAACTTTAGGAGAGGATGTCCAAACTGTAACTCTAACAGGCCAAAGAGGTTTGTGCGTGTGTGTGTGTGTGTGTGTCTGTCTGTCTTTTGTGCTCTTTGAACCCACTCTAACTTTTATTGCCCTCCCAGGGATCATAATAAGGAACTAATTGATGGTCTTTGAGCCGCGGGCTGAGGAGAGGGGGAGTTCCTGCAGGAAGTCAACACAAATCAAACTCTCCCTGAGCCCTTAAGGTCTGGAGCTACTCCAGCTGAGTTGTAGTGGGTAACAGTTGCCGTGTGCATGTGTGTGCGTGTGTGTTTTGTGTATGTGTGTGTGTGTGTGTGTGGGTGGGAAACAGACACAGACAAGAGAGCAGAGAGAGGAAATACGAAAGAGCGCGACGTCAATCTGGAGTTGACATTTACGGTCCATACGTCTTTCGATGCCGTCTGCGTCGTTGCCACGCGAGTTTCCGCTTTGACCTGATGAATTCAAAAAAGTGCATTTTGCTATGAAAGCAGTCAGACATGAAAACATTCAACCAACATTCATGCAACCTCTTCAGTTCAGAGGCTCAGCGCTGCACAACATCCTATGGAAATCTCATCCCACCAACCCCTTTCACCCCCTCCCTGCTCCCGGAGGGATTAGATCACGCTGCCTCGGTAGGTGAAAGGCCCCCCTTCAACAACCTGAGCATGTGGGTGCGCTCGGGCTCAGATTCATATCGTCTCCTGTTCCAAAACAAACGGCCGTCTGACAGAGAAAGGCATACGCTGCATTCCACAGGGCTCAAGCCCCCTGCGTAAGGGGGTTGGCAGGAGCAGGACAGGGTTTCCAGCTCAAGCTTCCAGGGGTGTCTGCACTGGACACTCTGCAGTGTGCAACTCGAGGGGCCTTCGCAAAAAACCCAAAATGGATCACGACTAGAAATACACACAAAACCTACCACAAGAAACTTTTAATTCAATGCCAATGCCTCTATAAGATTGCATGATAAAATGAGGCCATCAGTGAGAAGAGTGGCTCTTTCTATCTGGTTATTTTTTACTGCACGTCAACAGGTCTCACAGCTGAAGAGGCCGCTCTGTAGTCTGGTGGTACAGCAGAGGAGACTTCTGTGTTGCCAGACAGCAGCAATTTTAAGTTGTGAAATGACAGATGTGTTGTGAGCTAAGAAACTAGTATTTTGTCCGTGGAGAAGAACATGTCATCATCTAGTATACAACAGACTATGGCATTACAAACTGTAAAGTCTCTTTAGGTACCAGACAGAAAGAAAAGCTTGAATTTAACACAGCGCAAATACGTATCTGTGATATAAAACCACTGAGTGTCACACGGCAGCCAGTGGAAGGCAGGAAGAAAAGAGCTGTTTTCATAGCATTATTAGATTTGAATTTTTCATGAACGTCAACACTTCCAAATTAAAAAAAGTTTCAAGGACATTAAAAATAATCCTTCCCGGGAAAATATGCCACAAAAGTGAGTTCTTCAGCTTTGAAGCTATATTTAGCAGGAACCTGTGGCACTTTTTTCATGCAGGACCAAAAAAAACTTCCAAATGTGATAGAGCTATGTTGATACTACGCAGAATCCAAAGTGGATTGCAAGAAAGTGAAAACGTTTTTTGAAAGATTGTTCATTTAGGGTGGAAAAAAAGGTTTACTTTAAATATTCAGCAGCAACTATTTACATGAATTCATACAAAGTATCCTAAAGGGTCTCTAACAGAAGAAAGACTTTTGTTTTTTTAAGAGGAAAAGTTCTGAATTGCGTGCAAGCTGGCATCGCACGACCCCCTTTGTGGTATCAGCCAAACGCACTCATACCGCTTTTCTCTACAGGGACCTCCGAAGTCGAGAAAAAGTAATAGGTTCCTCGTAGCTGCTTCAAATAGACTAGTTGTGATGTTCTGTATTTATCGTACCGTCAGTCCCATCATCCAGTGACTAAAAACCAACTGTGGACAGATCTTACTAACATATAACGGATCTTATTTCTGTGCCGCAGCAGTCCATTGTTGACTGAAAACGTCTACAAACACATCAGCGAACCGCACTGCAGCACTGCCTGACAAGTTCTTTCATTACAATAAACATAGGCTCTTTAGTTTATATATAGTCAAACCCCACATGCACCGAATCCGGCCTCTGGAAATACTCAGCGCACACAGCTGAAAAAGCTCGCCAACAAAAAGCCCTGTTTACTCCCGTTTTTACTCCAGTTTTTAAAAGGTGGACGTCGAGTGTGAGAGACAAACACTTGTTGGTTGGACACAAATAAAAGTCACAAACTCCCACTAATAGATCAACCTTTTGGCGATAATGTTCCCAGACAGCGTCAGAAACAGAGCAACATTGGCTGGGAGTCCTTTCTTACTTCCTGCTTGTGTTTCAGCCCTAGTTTGTTCTGCCAACTCCTGAGTAAAAACATGTGGGTCTCTTGACCCGCTAGATTTTTGAATGTCTTCGCCGGCTACTAAGTTACTTGGGCCCTTACTAAGCAGGTGGCGTATGGTACGCTTGCACGCTGAAAGCTTTAGTTTTTACATCATGTTGTCGGTGGCAGCTGCTGTGAATGCAAATAACCTTGATTACTAGCAACCCATTCTAAAGACCTACTTAATTGACTTGAGAAAATGGGAAACCTCAGCTAAAATTTTCCATGAGCCTTTGACTCATGCTGACGAGACTTTCACATGGGCGTGAGATTGCGGGTTTGAAGACGAGTTACCCTCTGACACTGCCCTGCGCACTGTTAATTAAAGGGATGAGCTTTTACGGGTGCATTAGCACAACTTTATGCCCCCATAAAGATTTAAGTAAACTGTCGAAGGCTGCAGGACAATCAAACGCAGCAGACCTTTCTCTGCTATGTGTGGGCTGACTGGCTCAGGCCCGTCACTGCCAAGCACACAACACACAGACTTTATGAAATATGTGATGGATCACGGCTCGAGCATTTTTCTGCCCACAGAGAAAGCATCAAGAACTTGGCTGTTGGGAGGGATTTTTGGTCGATGAGGTGGGAACTAAAATGATGGCCCATCGTCCCTGCGTTGCGGCACCAAGCTAACAAACACAAGTGAAAGCAGAGAGCTTTAGAGGGGCTCACTGGGTCGACTCATACCATGTAAACAGTGCATGCGGGGAGTGTCGTAACACCGCCGACCATAACATGCTGCTTTCCGAACCGTCACCGCATGCTCCTCTGTTTTTTCCTCCCCACAGACCAGTAAGACACAACATGGGGTGGCTATGATTTCCTCCCTTCCACTATTGCTTCCCAACAGGAAGTAAGTCAATTTCATGGTTTCCAAGAAAAAACAGATGCATGCTGACAGACCACTGACAGGAAAGAGTGCACGAGGTTGTCCGGCTCCCTGTCATCCTGACCTGTCCACATTGGTGCAAGTACTTGAATCCTTTAGTAAAACAGAAATGTGTCACCAGCATGTGAATAAACAGCAGTGTTGACATTATGATGTCTATGCTCTGTGTTGCAGAGGTATCTGTTGAAGTTAGCATGCTAGCCACCTAGCCTTATCCTGGTCCGAAGCTCCCGTGCTATCGGTGTAAACACCAACACGTGCCTGGTTCCAGAGCTCCCAGTCCGCACCGCTAGCTGCACTGCTAACTACGCTAAGGGCAGCTACAGTTAGCAGCAGTTAGAGGTTACTCTGGTGATATGCTGCCCTCTATTTGTTTTTAGTATGAATTGGACTGACGGCTAATTCTTGCATATTAAACCTTGAAAACTACTCATTCTGACTGCTAGCTGCTGCCAACTGTGCTAGCTAACTGCCATAGCTAGTTAGCTCAGTTAGCCCTACAGCTAGTAGTCCAAGGTAGGACCAAGGGACCGTTGGTGTTAACACCTCTAGCCTCTGGATTTGAACAGGCTTTGGCTAGCTAGCTAGCATGCTAATTTCAGACAACATGCCATCAAAGCTGTTATCTGTTCACATTCTGTTAAGAATTTTAAACATTTTTTTTTTTGTTTTCAACTAAAATTATGACACATTGCACCTCTTAATACTGTGCTTGAGTGAATGGACTTATTCATATCTCACCACTGCCTGTCCTGTTGAGCTGAGAGGCGAATGGAGGCAACAATCGAATATTCAAGTGCCACAAAATGTAAAAAGATGGTGTGAAAAAAAACCCTGTAACATTCTTCTGATATAGCATCTTTGAGAATGTGTCACTGCGAGCGCGTTAGTGTGAGACTATGGATTTTTCTCACATGCTGCAACACATTTACAGCTGATTGACTTCATCTCGCAGCACTAAATATTCAATATAACCACTCTAATTAAAGGCAGCCCGATTCTGTCAGGTGGCCCCCTCGAGGCCCTGATCGGATTGAATGCAAAGTTAATGTAAACCTTCTCGCTGTGAAATCTCCCTCAGCGCCGCCAGGACTCATAAAGAGGGGAGAACAATGTGGAGCTCATGTGGCTTCAACATGGCCCTATTTAGAGAATACCTCAGTGCTGCGGTATCCAGCTTCATGGACCGTAACCGGCTCTCTTTGCTGCCTTCTGCACAAGAAGGAGCTCTGCAGATTCCCAGGGCCTAACCAGCTCTCCCGCCTTCCCCTCCTCCCCTCCCGTACGCCTCCCTGCCCGTCCACCGGTCGGGCATTGGGGGGGAAATTCCTCCGCTCCGTTAAACTGCTTCTGATACGCACGGGAAAGCCTAGATTCTTTGTCAGCTGTGAAACCCTAGACACTGGGAAATGGGCTTCACCTTCCAGCCATCTCTGGTGCTGAGGAGGAGGGAAACTGGAAGATTTGCTGCAGCGCAAAACAGCTTTTCTTCCCTCCAGGCAGGAGAGAAATATGAAGCTTAAGAGGGGAAAGCTCGAGCAGTACGAGAGATTTAAGTGTGTCCTATAAAACAGGTTTCGTACTCAGGATCTCAAAACACTGGAATAACCCACCGAAAGCACTAAAGGGCACAGCGAGGGGAACAATGTTAAGATTTTTTCTCTATTTAGCTGGGAGTGATGGCACAGCCCATATCATGAAAAACCCGCAGTATCACAGGGCTCCAACCACTCGCAGGGACTCAAAATGGAGTCCTGCCCAGTAAACACAAACGAGCAGCTGTACGCAGAAAAAGGCACGGCGCTTGTTTAACAAGAGCTGGTAAATGCTGGAAGTGGAAAAGATCCCTCGCTGGCCCCCAACTGACCAATCACAGGTTGAACCTTCAGCGTCGCCGACTCCGTTCTCAGTGTTTTATTATCCTTAAAGGTGCACTGTGTGACGTTTTTTTGTGTTGTTTACCTTCTACAACCTTTTTGTTCTCACTGCACAATAACTCAAAAACAAGCTTGTTTTTCTCTAATGCTAAGCTAAGGCTTTGAAGTACATCTAAAACTCATGTTGGCTCTTGCAAACTGTCAATTTGTGTTTATAGGCCTGTAAAAAAAAAAGTGCACCTTTAAAAATTACTATTTAATTCACAAATGGAAACAAATGAGATTCCTTTTGCAGATGTGTAAACCATTAGTAGGTGGTCTTCTTTACACCTGCCCACTCAGGGGCACGGCAGAATCAAGTTCCGCTTCCGGGTCGCTGCCCGTGCGGTCGACCGGTTAGCTCGTAGAGTAGTTGATTTGTACGGTTTTGACACTTTGCACCTCATGTGGATTTGCACCCTTTAATACCTTATTTGGTTTATTGAGTCTATTCTATCTGACTTGTCTTGTGTACTTAATGTGCTGACCTGTGTGTGACATTACATTGGCCCCCCGGGAACAAAGAGAGTATATATATATTTTTGTTCCATTTGTCTCTCAGGGCTTCCGTAGAAGTTCCCTTAACTGACTGACTACAGGCGCAAATTGTCACTCTGGCCGCTGTGCTAGATTCAGACATTTCAACCTACTTAAATGACATTTTATCTCACAAAAAATAAAAAAGGCATCAACAGCAATTTATATTTTATTGCTGGAAACATCTGGCAGCTCCAGGCCTCACCTTGGGCAGCCCTGCTCTAGACATTAATTGGACAGCCATTATATAGAAACTGATGTTTATATACCTTTATAATTGCTTAACAGGGAAATAATTATGACCCAGAGTTTAATTAACTGCAAAGTCGCCATTTATTATAAAGTTATTACAAAGTGTTGCCGTTTATACTTCTTTATTACAAAAACGGCTTTTGTGGCCATTCATATACGAGCTCATAAGGACATTACGGGCGACCAGGGAGCCCGTGTTCCTATGACAGTCATTCTTCAAAGCGGCTCCCAGACTAAAAAGGACTACTAAAAGCGAGCGAACGCCGAAAAAAAAGCGAGGATGTCTGAAAGCCCTGGTTATAAAGCAATTACAGCCGGCACAAACAGAAACACACCAAAAAAACAAACAAAACATGCACTCTTGAGACAGAATCTCCATATCGTGTCACCGTTTCCTTGCTTTTAATTAACAGCGACCTCTGAGCTGGACTGGAGAGGACGTCCTGTATCCTCCTCCCTCATATTTCACCAAATCGTGGCAGGGAAATGACTGGAGCCTGGAGTGAGCGCTTAACCTGGAGAGACCATTAGCGTCGCGACAAAAGCTCCGTCTCTCACAAATGTCCCGGTGACCCTTCCTCTGTTCACTCGCTCTTAATACAACATGAAGCTAATCGGGCATCCGGGCCTCTCCATCCCCCAGAAACAGTAGATTTCCTTCACCTGCGTCACATTAATACTCACTCAGCTCCACTTTTTAGCCCACAGGTGCACACTATACCCAGGCCGTTATGCGAGAACAGGAAATGAATAGTTATGCTTCTGACTTAGCAGGTATTCTCCAAGGAGCTGCAGAGAAAGGAGAACACAGCGCCTGTGTCGCTGCCTGTACAAGCCTCCTCGCCTTTCAAGCCTGCTATGCAACACTCGCTTCAGTGGGCAGGCATGTGCGCATACATCCACTTCGATTTCAAATGCATTGCGCGACTGTTATCTGCCTCTCTGAGCCAACGCTGCCTCCGAGCAAAAGCGCACGGGGGCTTTCGGGCGAGTAGCATGTGGCCCGCAGAACTGAAGCGCCGCTGTGTTCAAGCCGTCTGTCAGACGGGCGGAGAGACTCTCCTGGTTTAAAAAAGCTGGGAGAAGGAGGGACCACTCGGAGAAGGGTGCCAAGACCATCTGTAAGGGGAAGGGAGCGCGGGAGGGAAAACAGGTCTCTCTTTATCTTGTGTCCTTGGACCAGCCTGCTAAGAAGGCAGGCAGCAGGATAGATGGAAAATATCTCTGCAGTTACGTGTGGAAGCTGAAATATCAAGGCTGTGCTGTCTGGGTTATAAATTGTGTTAGATATTCTTGTTCAGGAACAAAAGTGCCGGAACAAGGAGTAATCTGTAGGCTCGGCCCGATATTTGATGTTATCGAATATCATAATGTATATTGACTAGCAGAGTCATTCTTCACCTGAGAGAAACTAGTTAAATTTTTCTTTATTACAGTGTTATTTCTCACCCAAGGTCTAATTCAAAGGTTCTCATTTAATGTTTTTTAGTTGTTTGTTTGTTGTTTGTGTTGCTGCTAATGGAGAAGTAAACAGGTGAACACAATATCAACCTCTCAGTATTTTATGTTACGACGATAACATCGTCCATTACAATATTTGTGCGGGACAATATGGATGTATAAAATTGTGGATATCGCCCAAGCCTCATCAATTGTCAATCCACCAATAACAAATTGGCGAGTATTTTAATAACAGAGCAGTCGTTTAAGTACATTTTTGCAGGATTCATCTCCTCAAACGAGGTTTGCTTCTTGTGTTGGGTTTTTATATAATTGTAAATTCAGTATATTTCAGGTTTTATTATAAAAATAACAACTTTTATTTATATAGCACTAATCTAAGGAAGCTAGCAAAGTGCTTCACAGAAAAGAATATAACAAAAGTAAGACAGAATGAGATGAAGTTACAAATGAGAAGAAGAGTTTGGATTTAGTTAAGATACGAGCGGCGGCATTCTGCACCAGCTGAAGTTGAGCCACTGAGGACTGACTAATGTGAAAAGTGCACTGCGAGGGTCAAAACATGAAGAGACAAACGCACGAACAAACCTTAGTACGTCTGGTAAAGGTGGAAGCTCGAGGATTTAATGAGACTCTTTTACATGTGGCTGTTGTGAGTTGTGATCGGCATTTTTAACATTTTCTGGCATTTTCTGGACTGAACAATGAGTCTGTTAATCAAACATGTATTGACAGATTAACCAGTAATAGCAATAATCACTATTGCAGCCATCATTCATGTACAATACTTAGATTAACCCGTTTATTGCTTTGGTAAACATTTGACCGCGACGCCCAACAGTAAATGCAAGGAAGTAGAAATACCAAGAGCGTCATCTTATGCACTGTATATTAAACAAAGTTGAGGAGTAAATGTGCATACCGCCACAGTAACATTAAACCACGTATACAAACACTTTAGAGCCTGTGGGCGTACGTAAATATATATTCTAAAAGATCTTGCACAAGTTTTCCGTCACAACATTCTCCATGACAAACATCCTGGCTGAAAGCAGCGACTTTGTTTTCCAAACACGCTGCATGAAAAGCCAACGAAGAAAAAATACAAATCTGTCTGATGAGGAGGCGTCCAATTATAGACGCATGGGACGCACGTGTCCTCTGACCCCCCCAACCGGTGACGCGGATGCTGGGTGCACAAATCTGCACTTCATTTGCCGTTCGACTTTGATATCTGACCACTTTTATCTTCGCTCGTGGGAAATCTGCGAGCCACTGCCGCGGTGACAGGCAGCCAAAATGAGCCACGCACACCAAGATTTAATGCATCCTGCCTGAGCCTCTGACACAAACTGTCATTGACTTACCTTTGGGGAATATGCCGGCTGACTTTTTGCCACATTGTGTCATTTATAGCCATTCAAATATTTAAAAAATGACTGTTTTATTAACCTCTACCCGTACAACAGAAGCATAAAGGCTCGAAACTAGGTGTCAGTGTCATTAAAACGTGTTTCGGATGCTTCGGTGAATCAGGATGGATGCAATGATATTTGATTTGCATTAGAAAAAAAAAACATAAATATAGACGCCGTTATTCAACAACAGGAGCGACGACATCAAACGCTTCCCGTCGCTCCCAGCTGAGATCTATCGCGCTGGTTTGTTATGTAAACCTCCGCTGTGCATACGTACACCTGTGCCACGGGCAAACACACGCTTTCAGCACGGTGCCTTGGGTACGTACACAAACGCACCTCAGAGATATGTATATGTATATATATGCATGTATGCATTAGCACATGAGCGCCGCGTGATCGCACAAGCTACTGCCTTGCTCTGACCTGTGCACTGACTTGTCTTTTATACGTGTGCACATACAGCTTTACAGTCTCATCCCTAAACAAACACACACACACACACACACACACACACACACACACAGTTCCTCCATCGGGTCGTCAGTGTGTCAGTCGGTGCACTAGAAAGGGATCAATGCCGTCTTTCAAGCCTCGGCAGGCCTGCGACATCAACCGCTCCCGCACAAACACAGGTGCCGAATATAGCCGATATAAGAGCGTGCGTCTCTTTTCCTGCACGCACACACACATTCATACATGGTAAATATAAAGTACCATAATCACCTGAGAGGCACGAGGGGTCCGTTCGAGCACCGCCGACTGCACTTTGTCAACAAAGCGCGCGCACACACACCGCTGGAATGTGTTTTGTTTGAACCCTATCACTATAATTAGGCCCTGCGTATGAGCGTGCATTTGTTCCATGATGCCTGCACATGCTTTGTACTCGCGCTCTTTGTTCTCGAGCTTGAGCAGTTGTGTTCGAGTGTTGCCAAAATGCCGCTCGCGTAAATTACACGGCGAAAGACGACACAGACTTCAGAACTTTCTGACTTCAATACGATTGGAAACAACAACGCTGAAGTGGTGTACTTCAGACGCTCCGTCCCCTCGGTCTCCTTTCCACCGCCGGCATGCACATAATGTCTAACATAATGGAGGGGGGGGGGCTGCAAAGTGTTTTAAACTCAGTGCCCTTAATCTTCGGAACAATGGCATGCACATAGTTCCTTGGCTCAAGTGGCGGGGGGCAATGTCATTAATCACCGATCATGTGCTCAAGACTAAGAGCTAAGCTAATCAACTTGTGTCTTAACGATCGACATGGGGGGGACAATTCAGGGTGAATAAAGTATTGGTTCAATACAAGAAAGGCAAATTAGTTAGTTATTCGGTTAACTTTGATAGCTGAACTGTTCGAGCGTTTGGTTTCTCTCGAGGCCACTGCCAGCCACGCAGTCCATTATTGCGCCCCGCGTCACAAAACACGTCTCTCACACCTCACGCGGTCTGGTTTCCTCTTGTCGCTCTGTCGATTGGAAGGGGGCATGGTTTCTATCAACTCCTGCCTCCTTAAAGCATGCGTGTTTCACCGGTGTTATAAAACAACCCCCCCGGACAAAGGTGTGTGTGATTGTTGGTGTTAAACATCTGGGTTCACAAAAGTGTGCGTGTGTTTGCTCGATGGATGAACGACGTAACCAGTATTAAATGTAATATAGTGCTGATTTTTTCCCCCCCGTTATGAAACATCTCTTGGTCCAACATTCTGTCAGTGTCTCTCGGACCAAACCTGTTGCCAAGAAGAGAAACAACCCCTGAGCTCTGCATTGCCAGATCATTAACACTCTAACATGAAAGCTCTCTCGGGGTCTGCAGGGGTCAGAGTTTGCCCCGTGTCTTCCTCACCACATAAACTACAGCAGATAAAAGGATGGATTGGAGGAGGAGGAGGAGGAGGAGGAGGAGGAGGAGGAGTGGTGGCCAATACAGCTACAAAAACACATGCAGTCATGCAAAAAGCACGCAAACGAATATAATATCATCAGTTTCACACGCATTTTGAAAGCAAAGTGTCAGCAAACACAGCAAGAATACGGAAATCACACACTGTACACCGGCCTTAAGGGGGTCACAATGGCCAGTACATGGATGGTGACCTCTAGTGGCTGTGGTGATAAAGACTGGAGCAAAAGAAGAAGTCAGGTGATGTGGTATAAGGGCCGAGAAAGTCCACGTAGGATCAGACAAAAGACTTTCACCCAGGAGAAAACTGTCCGTGTCCGACATGAAACTAAAAGTCAACGTTGTGTATATACATAAATTAACCTATTCACCGTAATTAGCATGATATAATGTACTGACTGAACCCAAACCATGAACCTTTCCAAAACCTAACCAAGCGGTATTGTTGGCAAAACCTGACCAAACTGTAACCGTTTCAACGATATACTTAACTTACTTGTTAAGTCGGTTGACTGTATTTTCGTTGTGCACACAATGAACATATCGAACATGCGTTATGACATTTTATGAACAGTCATATGCGTTGTTCTGGGAGTCATGAGCAAATGACCTATTCTGGCCTTTAGGGATGAGGACTGCTAGTACAAACAGAGAAGACTAACACTTTTAGAAATGTTGCTGTCACACAGAAGACAACAGAAATCAACTGACCCAAACCAGCGGATGCTGAAAGCTGATAGACATTTGCCGCCTGAAGCTGACTATCAAGCGTGGTGTCGAGAAATTATGCATTTTTTGTACAATTCCTCGAGCCTGACTCGGATATTATCGCAGATATCTGTTGTTAACCTTTTTTTCTAACTACTTTCCCACCAATCTAAATAACCGCACATAATGTGTGAAGCATGTTACTTGTTTTCCTGTTGAGGTTTGTATTCATTCGCCTGTGTTTTGTCTGCCACTTAATCCCACCATAAGACGAAGAATGTGAGAGACGAGACAGAAATTATCGCTCAATTTATTCTGTTTTATCTTATTTGACTAAAAAAACGCAGATTGTTTGCCTGCATTCTGTCACAATCTGCTCTCTTTAAAACAAATCAAATGCACCACATTTTCTTGCAGACATACAAAAAAAAAAAAAGA
>CAEMYA010001845.1:1475543-1485888 GCA_903131615.1 Diplodus sargus | reverse complement strand
ACATACAAAAAAAAAAGAAAAAATGACGATGTGCCACATTCCTCCATCCAGGACACCATCTCTCACCGCTGCCAGCTCTGACAAATAGGCCTTTATCACCTGAGATGAAAGCCAGGGGGGGGAGAGAGGGAGAAGCAGATGGGGCAGAGGCATGCAGGGAGGGAGGGAGGAGGAGGAAGAGGAGGAGGGCGGTTGGAGAGAGGGAGGAGAGCGATTTTGCCGCTTTGTTGGCTGATCTGGTTCAATCCTTGTGGTGCAGCGATTGAATTCCCTTCCAAGCCTTTTCCCTTTAAGAGGATTTGGACTCAAGGGAGTCGGGCAGGCCACCGGGCTACAGTGTGAGTGGGGGACCAACCCGTGATGGCACGATTGCAGTGATGGGAGGGTGCAGGGGAGGAAAGGTGGACTGCAAAATTGCAGAAAAAATAAATAAGAACCTCCAGAAAGAAAAAAAAAGCAAAGGTTGAGGAGGATGAGTCGTCTCAGTCGAGGCAAACTTTATCAATTTTGCAGGGATAACGCGCCGGCTATTTAAAGAGACGGCGAGAAAGGTTAATGAAAGAGGCGCACGCGCATTATAACTGTCAGACGGAGGAGATGAAAGAGAGAGGGGACAGTAAGGAACGGATAAACAGAAGGAGCGGAGAAGTGTAGGAAGGATGAGATGACGGGAGAGGAGCGGCAGGTGGTGATCTCTGATCCCATTATCCCGGGCTAATCCTGACCAGGAGTGAGCGCGTTTGTAAGTTGGGGTGGTGTGTGTGTGTGTGTGTGTGCGCGTGCGTGTGTGTGTGTTCATTTGTAGCTGGCACGACACCCGCTGGCGCATCAGGTCTGTCAGTCAAACGTGCAGCTAGAATCGAGGGAAAATCGGAGGGCGACATCTGCTCAGAAAGGTTGATTAATAAAATGTGCTAACTAGCTACATGTGCAGGAAAGATGGGGGGAAAATTTGATTCAGAGCAAAACGGCGCAGCGCTTTAAAGACAGTCCGCTTAAAGAGCTCGATTAAATGAGACAAAACGTGTGAAACTTAAACAGGGTTCTGTATCAGGAAAAAGATATGTTTCTCTGATTAAATATCAGAAGTTTTCGCTACTCAGTGAAACTTATTTGCAATTAAGTCCTAAACATACAGCCAATACTGACGTACACTTTTCTTGTATTTATAACGAGCCATTTCTTTTTCACTGCTTGTTACTTCTGTCCTCTCGCTCTTCGTCTCACCCCCTCACAGAAAACAACAGGCTCTCTGACAGCTCGCTGCTCATCAAATGAAACCCGTACGTCTCGGCTGGCGGTCCGCGAAATAATACAACTCGGGAGTAAACTTTTAAGATAGGCCGAGAAACAGCAGGTATGGCGTGTGTGTTTGTGCGAGTCTGGCGCTCGGTGCAGCCCTGGGTGAGAGTCCAGAGTGCCGTCGCCCGCAGAGCAGAATGCACAGGGTGTATTAATAGTCACGGAGAGCCGGTGTGTCTGGGCCACGGCGTGTTTATGTAAATAACAAACAAAAGACTCGACGCCACGGGCCACCGCTGCAGACTGACAGTCCCAATCATTTTATCCCAGCTTTAATGATATCATTCCTGTCATACTATGATAATAAAGGAGAGAGTGAAACTAGAACTTCCCGATTTCGTTACAGATGAGAACACGCCTTTCAAAACAACACTCAAAGTTGTACTAATGCAAATAACCAAAAGTCCAGCCTTGAAGGAGCTTAACTTAACGGTATATGTCCTGTGATTCATTCAACATGTCAGAACGAAGGTCGAGACTGGTCAGTACACAGCTGCTGTCGGCCTTTGACATTCACCTTATTCACGACTCAAGAGATCCTTGTCGTCATTTTGTGAAGGCCGCGTAAGAACTGAAAACACGTCGTCATTGAGCAGGTAGTTGTACAGCGGAATAAAAAAGATTTTGAAGCAGCACTTCAATGAACAAAATATATTTTTCATGCGCAAGGTTATTTTAAAGGTGGTTTCGTGTATGGTGGACTTTCAGTCTTCATGAATGAATGATGTGCTGTACTAATCGCTCCAAGAACGCGAACGAGCATCCCCATATCACAACATTAGGAATAAGGTGGATATTTTTGGTTGTAAGATAGCAGGTAATGATATTTTTTAATCCATATTTCTATTTCTTTGTCTTTAACGTACATCTTTTCCCACAAGCCTCAAACAATCGCAGGTTGAACCTCATCTGTTGACAAATGAAAGATCCACCGGCAGGTCCAGTGTTTTCGGTGAATACTATGGATACGGACAAAAACGGGAGTAAGATGATCATCCGTGCGGCCAAAGTGGTGTTCAGTTTTCATGGGAGCATGTGATGTTTAACTTTAGAAATGCTCAGCGAGAGGCTGCGCCGACTGACACAAGTGAGTGGAACAGAAGTGGGTTTCAGACCTGACGTCAGGACTTGGGCCTAAATGAAAAGTAGGTCATAGATCAATACCGGTTCAAAACAAAAAGTAGAACCAATGTGTGCGCTATCGCTTTAATCAAATCAGCTCCTGCCCTGGGTGCATTGTTGTGTTTGAAGAGGGCTCCGTGTTCTGGCTCTAATCCCAGTCTGGGCCACCGTGTCACATAATGATAACGCCGAACGACTTGCAGATGCGGATGTGCAGGTCATTATTAGTGTCATGCTCGGATGTTAAGCCTCGGGAGAAAAAATGAAATGTCCGTCCGATGACACTTTAATCCTCCTTTGTTCGGGGCAAAGACAAATATGATATCAGCCACTGGCTGAATTAGTGACACATTATCACAGCAATGTCAAAGGTCTACTGTGAAAGAAGAAAACCGTACAAAGGATGTGAACTCTTACTTTATCCCAGTGTAGACATGTCAAACGCACTCCTGTGGTGTTATGAATAGAAGCAGTATTATAAATACCATGACACGAGCTACAAGTGCAAAATGGTGTCACAGCCCCCGAAAACGGTTTGAATATCCGCTGTGATTCTGAAATAACAGCCTTGCAGACCTCAAGATTCAACTGATGATTAACTCATTTCAAGGACTCCTTAAACATTTTAGGGCCGTTACGCTTCTGACGCAAGTTTTTGGGAGACATCATGAAGCGTTTATAAGCCGGACAGAGACGGGCAACATCACGACAGAATAAAAAAAAAGGGCAGCTCTCTCCTGGTGGGTTCCAGCATAAACACTGACTAGATCCAACGTGGGCTAAGCATGACTCATGTAATTGCACATTAATGACACCGTCTAATTATGGGTGCGGGGAGCTGAGCGGCGTGCCAGACTCAGTGTAGGGTCCACAACCACACGGGGATTATTTTTTTTTTTTTATCTCACGTCTGCATCAATATGAAAACTCCGACCTGAAATATCTTCAGAAGCAGACAAAGGAATTCCTTACAATGCCATTGTTTGTCTTGGAGTACAGGTTTTAATTCCTGCAGTGAATTTTACTGAAGGTGATTCATGCTTGAAGCCTGTACAATATAGCCATTGATTGCAAGTCGCGCTAATGCACCTGGATGTACATCCTGATGTCCCGCTTCAGGTTTGAGGCGCGGAGTGGCCTGTGACACGGTCACCTGTGTGGATTAACGGCGTGTGAGAGTCACCTGAGGTTTAGCTGGCAGATGCTGCAGATTAGCCTGCCGTGGCCAGAGAGCGCCTCAGACCTCTTAGCAACGTGGTCCGAACGTAATCCAAATCTTGGCATGCGAACGCCAAATGCGGCGTGTCCCCACTGCGACGCGAGGTCTGTTCATGTAACGGTGTCAATACCAGTTTAGGCTTTACAGCGGGAGCACAGACACTCACAGCGGCTGTCTGTTCATCAGGAGAATAACATGCGGTGATGGGATGACGGATTCGATTTTCAAAAGCAAAACATTTTCTCTCATTCCAGGTTCTCAAATTTGATCATTTTCATGACCGGGGATACGATGAGCTGTGCTGGTTCAGGCGTGTTTGAGCCGACCAATCAGAGCAGACTGGGAATTAAGGGGAGGGGCCTTAAAGAAAGACGCACTGGACAGTATAAGAAAACTGATGTATGTAAACATATCCTAGTAGTAACCTTAAATAAAGTTATGAACCTGAAAAATGCCTAATAAAACTATAACTATACTGTTTAAAATGACCTCAGTGCGCTGAAACATGAATTAAAGTGTCGTTATTAATATGTATACAGTAATACAGTGCAAGATATATACAGATATATTGATGTTTCTTTGTGCTTCATTTCAGAAACTAGAGGAAATGCTAGATCTAAAAATGTCACCTTTGACTTCAGAGACTCAATTTGCAAACCAAAAAAAATGGAAAAAAGTAAATGAATCACTAAATAAAAAGAACTGTGGGTTGCAGCCTTCATTTGAACACAGACAAATGAAGGAATAAACATACTAAATATACTGCTGTTGAATAAACAGCTCGACTGCAGCGCTCTCGACCACTTCCTTTAACTCATAAACCCAGCGTCTCAACAACAAACGTGATTTTGTTTGGAGAATGCATCAAGCAGACGTGACAAGAGGAAGTCGTCGTAATGTACATCTGCGATCCTTCTCTCTGTGCGTGTGTGTGTGTGAATGATGTTTGACAGGAGCGCCGCAGCTCCGGCCGCTCGGTTCCTGTGCTTGTTGAAACAAATTGCTCCACAACAAAAAAGAAAAACGCTTCCATGGCTCACACATGCAGGCCAGCTGCTTGATGCATTCTCCTCTTATCAAACAAAACAACAGAGCGCTCCGACATGCGAATGGCGACGGCGTCCTCCAGGGTGCAGTTACATGTTGCGGTTCAGCTTTGATTATCCCCTAAACTGGAAAGACTCCTGCGAGATGAGCCTGCTTTTTATAATCACGTTAAATTAAAAATGAGATCACACTCTCACACTTTGGAGGATGAGGTGTGAATCACTGAATGTTGCAGCAGAAACCGTCTTGCCTCGGTTTCTTGGGGATATTTTGTGTGACTTTCTGCAAGAAGTAAAAGTGTTATAGCCTCTGGCTCATGTTTAAAAGTGATGCGGCGAAATTCTTATTCATGTTCCATCCCGTGTAAATAATTGAATTCTGGCAACCAAAATAAGCCCAGCGCTGGAACACAGCGCGGCTGCATTTTCAATCTTTAATGACTCTGTGGAAGAATAAGCCGGGACTTTGAGAGAGCTCCAGTTTATCGAGACATAAAACACACTTTCAACTGAGAGAACACACAATTAGCCAAGCGCCCAATCCTTCACATCATCTGGATGCGGGACAGAGATCACTAACAAAAACTCCTGCGAGCTAAAAATGGCTTTTTAATGTGTCTGCCAAAACCTCTGCGCCCTTCCTCACAACACAGCCTTTCCCAAATCTTCCCCCTCTGCTGCAATTCTGCAAGAATGTGTGGTTTCTGAAGACTGCAGTCTGGCTTTTCCTGAAAGGTCCAGAAACAACACGAAACGCCGGCCGACTGGCGCTCCACCCTTGTGCTCCGGGTTTTTTTTTTTTACTTTACCACCTCCCTTGCTGGGGTCTCAAGAGAGGCATCACGAGCGTTTGTGAGGAGAAAAAAAAAAATCAAAAGGCGAGTTAACAGACGGCTCTAATCGATGGTATGTGCATGTAAAAGACTTAAAGTAAGAACAGACATAGATGTGCTGCGAAAGCTGGCGACCAGAGGTTGCGGCGGTGCGTCCAGCGCTGAAGAGGAGCCACTGTCAAAAAAAAACAAAAACACGCCGAGCAACACATGTCTCCAGCTGCTCTGCACTGCAGGTCTGACAAAACTTGTCACAGAGGATCCTGCGGTCACACAGTCACACTGAGCGGAGGGGGAAACCACATTAAACGCAAGCAGAGGCTGCTAGAGTGAGAAATCATCTTCAAAAAGCACATCTTCAGTGGCTGTGTGTCGACGCAGGGAACGCGTAGGCGGTTCAAACAGATGCGGCGAGGTCAGCGGAGTTCATTAGATGCACATTGTTTAAAAAAAAAAGGCAGGATGCCACAGTGTCACTCCACAGTGACTGTAAAGGGGAGTCTCCAAAGCCAAAGAGCTGAAGTAACCACAGTTTGAGGGGGAGAGATGTGTACAGCTCTCATCACATGACAATGGAGGTCATTAGAGAGACCTTTTGCTCATCCAAACTGAAACTGCATGACCAGAACACTCTGATCTTTGGCTTGAAGAGTATGACTGGAATCTGTTTAAAAATTCTACTTGGAAAAACATCAGGAGGACTCATGAGATGAAGAGTACAAAAAGAGCGGTCAAGTCAAAGCAGCAGAGGACGACATTTTCTGTGTTTCCTTTGCATTTTATGAGACTTTTACTCGCTGCACACACTCCTTCTCCACTTTCCTGGTTTGTAAACGCAGGCTTTCCATTCAGTGAAGAAGTCAGGAGAAAATGGCGGCGGTTAACGTTTTCTGCAAACCGATGATTGATAGCGGGGGAGTTACAGGCAAGAAGGCTGCCAAGCCAGTGGCCACTGTTCAAGACTGCGCTTCAACATTTATAAACATGACACAAGTGGATATTTTCAAGGAGACTTTGGGACATGGCGTTGTGTTTGTGGCGAACCAAAACTGGTATTTTAACCCAAAACACGATCTTTTTACGAACCCTAACAAAGTGTTGTTTGTGCCTAAACCTACCCAGAACCTAAAGAAACGCAAAGTTGGAACATGTCCTTGGTTTGCGGAAACACACGTTGCCAACATTTATTCTGGTGATTGAGTTGTCCCGAGCCCAACCTGAGATATTGTTTTCAGACATGGCAAACCTCAGCAAAGGTCGCACAGCTGTTTTCATAGGCTGGGTAGTTCTCAACATATTTTGTGGGATATCCCCTTTAAATTTGGGTGGGTTGATGTTGTGCGAGAAACCCTTAACTTTTCAAGCAATAATATCTAAACCTTTAGCTAGTTCCAACCCTCCACTCAGGACAATTTGCTGGTTTTGGACTTAGTTATATGTCACCTTGAGCTTTTGGAAATTGTCATTTTTCACCATTTTCTGACATTATATCGACAAAATGATTCAGAGAGAACAAAGGATGGGAACACAGACAGATGATACTACTTTGATGCTGACACTGGGGAAATGAAGGAATATATTTTTGCTAAAGCTGATCTGTTGAGTTTTCTTTCCAACAAATGTTCCTTTCTCATAAAAGCAGATATAAAGAAAAAAGGAAAAAAGAAAAATCCTGCACGATTTACATCTCTGTTTACTACAGTATAGCATGAAAATGGCAGCCTGTGTGCCATCCCGATATACTTATCAACGATCCACTTTATCCAAACGTTCCTCCATAAATTTAAATTTGACCGAGTTCAACAAAGACACTTAGAAAATGAACAAAAACTAGCTCCTGTGGTCGCTTACAACCCTTTCAAGGATTTTTTAAGAAGCAGCACTGGATACAAGAGATGATTCCTTGAGTTAGCCAAAATGCTACGAGGCTTAAAGCTGCTTAAAGCGCCTGAAGAGCCTTTATTCTCTTTACATCTCCCGTTTAATTCTTTGTGGAGAATCAGAAAACCCCTGCAGAGACTGCGCTGGAGGCTCCAGCTACTACTGGCTGCCCGGGCGGGGAGGATACCCTGCTGAGTCTGGAGTATAGCGGTCATGCAGCTATCCCACTCACACTCAACCCACCCAATCACTTGATTAAACAAATTATCATCATCAAAGTAATCAAGCTCTGCACCCCGCCAGCCCGCTTCCATTATACCATGAAAACCGGTTTAGGCGTAGCATTGAAACCATACAGATTATAAGTGAAGCTATGACCTTGGCTGATGTCGCCGTCAAGAGGGCTTATTTTTGGAGGGGTGGAAGTAAGAGGCGGAGAGAGCTGGGGGAGAGATGGTGACAGTAAGAGACAGACGGAGACAGAGAAACCCAGAAAAGAGAGAGATGGAGTGTTAAAGCTGGTTCATGTCCCCAAATGTCTGTACTTTAACTTGGTGGTAGGTTTAAAATCTGTGGGAATATTCAGTTTCCAAACCTGAGAGCACAGCAAAGCCTGCGACACAGTCAACCACACACAAATAGGTTTTCCAGTAAAGGGGTCAAAGGGCCAAACCATGTACCTGACCGTGGACGTGACACACTCTGACCGGCTGACTGGTGTTTGTTTAGAGAACTCTCCCTGAAATTTTCCACCCATCAAGAGGGCCGTGTGGTCGCGCCCGAGAGGAGAGCGTCGGCAATGAGCGTGTCAGCGGTATTTGCATTTAAAATCAAAATGGATTCCATCTGACACGGTTTCTCTGGTCTAAAGCCTCTCTGGGCTGAATAATAAACCCAATCCCTCGGCGTAATGGAGGAGTGACTGCCGGGGCCGCCGCACGCTGCCTGGTGCTCTGCTGAAAGGGTTTACAGTCGGGCGTTGAGAACACAGATGGCTGTTAACAGAATGCATTAGTCAAGATTAACTCGCCTGGTAGAGTCGCCACATTAGTGCCTGTGATCATGTTAACAACCACGGCAGAGAGACGGTCTGTGGTATGATGAGGCTCGCAGTTTCGCCCGGGGCTACACTTTTAATTGTACGTGTCAAATTTTCCTCTTAGACGTGACGTTTGGGGAAAATATTCGCAAACATCAAAATGTCGTACAGTGCAGAGTATCCCACAGAGTTCATAAGAGCAGTCAAGATGTTGAAAAGATGCCAGCTGTTTAATGTACGTTATATGTTGCTCTTTTTCCTTTCATGTAAGACAGCTCGAGCTGGAACTAACTGATGAAGAGAAAATTGACTCTTCCCAATATACGAAAAATCCTTTGATGGTTATACTTCTGCTTCTTTCCCCCCTATGGGATAGTAAACTTAATATCTTTATTTTTGGACTGGTGGTCGGGCAAGAAAAAGATTCTTCGAGACGCATTTTTCACAATTTTCTCGAACAATGAATTGAGAATACAGGCATTAATGGACAATAAAGTAATTATCACTTGTATTTCTTAAGACAGTCAATCTGATAACGCCACGTTCTGTTGTTATTTTCCAGTTCATTTCAGTTTTCTTTCGGCAACAGAACTACTGTGTCACATTTAGACAAACATGCCTTGGGATAAAATCCACCCTTTCAACAACAAGTATTTTGTGCTCCTACAGATCACCTCGTCCCCCCAGTCGCAAAGCTATGACGTTACAACATCGCAAAAACATGACTGGTCAGTTGCAAAGATGGTCCTGGAGCAACATTAATTATGATGTTCCAGAAACACAGCAATATCAGATCATGCCCGTAATGACAACCTGTAAGAATAATAACCAAAAGTCCTGATCATGCTAACAGTATCTTTTCCTGATGCATGTGCAACTCTGTTCAGTTGTCCTAACTTTTTTTTTCAGAATATAGGTTTTACTTTTTTCCATTGCAAATTATTTTGCAGGGGGGAAAAAAGCTTCCTGTCAGCAAAATATCTTGTTTTTTTCTGATTACACACTATAAATTACTTTCAGACTTGGTGTGAAAGGGCCCTCAGTTTAATCCTCCGTCGCAAATGAAACTCCACTCCAAGTATTTTCTTTTAATTTTGTGCCCAATGTACCCGTTTATACATTTGCCCCCGATTTCACCACTGTTAGCTCATTCAGCCTTACAGTGTGAGTCACTGTCTGGACCGGCTTGATGGTGTGGTCACAGTTTAGACTTTCAAACATCAGACGACTGCCACAACAGCACACGGGAACATCTGGACACAGATCTAGGGGCTGTGACATCACGGTTCCACCAAATCTAAATAAGGAAATGAATCAGACCTCAGCAAAGTCAGCACTTACAAATCGCCTTTGAAATCAAACCGGGATACAGAAATACCACTCGTGTTTCTTCCTGCCAGGAATATGGAGACGGATGCACATTTTTCTAAGCATGGAAAAAACTGGCTTATTATTAAATTACAGGTTGTGCGCTCAGAGAGGAAATTATTGAAGGCTGGAAGTATTCAGGGAGCCTGCCGAGACGACCTGGTGCAGACAGGGATTGAAACACATCTACTTCCTGCTTTTTGTGAGCTCTCTCAATACCTCTCAGTCATGCATATTCATGAGCACTCAAACCGGAGCTTTTAAAGTCACTGCTTTTTTCACTAAAATGAGACGAGTTTACACACCAGCACGAGGAAGTGCTACGTGCTATGTGGGAAGTTCACTAATGAATTCTCCTCTCCAGCTCATCAGCTTCCCCAAATACCCTCTGGAGTCTCAAAAGGTTTCCCATGAAAACAGCTCTAAATTAAGTGAATGCATGGAGTGTAATTTGCGGTCGGTGATACACCCTGCATAGTGAGCATGATTTACACGCTTTAGCTCATTCAATTGCTGTTTTGACTTGAGATTTTTT
>CAEMYA010001845.1:1450899-1466970 GCA_903131615.1 Diplodus sargus | reverse complement strand
AAAATTAAAAATTCAGTTATTATCTTTTCACCCTCATGCTGATGGAAAGTCAGGCGAAGTTTTTTTGTCCACAAAGAAATCCTGGAGCTTCGCAGCAAAACAGTGTTGCAGCATTCTCATAAAACAGAATTAAGGAACTTAATTTGAAATGGAAACATTTTTGTTAATGCCTCACAGTTTTCAAAATCAATCCTGCAAGCTCAGACCTGAATATAGAAACTTGTCCAAACATACTGTATAAGTTGCTACAACCCGACAAACGATAACAGTACAGATAATGGATGGACTGATGGATGAAGACCTACATGTGTTATTTTAGGTTGACAAATTAAGATAATAGGAGCAACATTATATATATCCGAGCACATTATTTAACTGATTTAACATTTTATAATAATCACTTTATTTAAGAAGCCTTATTGGATAGAAACAGACTTGCAGAGCACATTGATTAGCTTTAAAACATGCTCTCCAAATGCTCGATTTGAGAGGCACTTTTGTGATTAGCAGCCATCAAGTCACAATCACAATCACATCACTGTCTTAAAACCCACAGTCAAACTTCCTGATCTGTAGTCTGCTCTTTGTGCACAGTACAACCCACAAAAACTCTCCTTGTCACAAGTACCACCACATCAAATACCTTAGGCACCATCTTTGCCACTTATAAGCCAAATTAGTTGCGCAGATACAAGGTGACTTCCTTCAGATGCAGAGGACAGACTCTTTGATGTGTGTAATGCAGACTGAAACAGACATACTGCAGGTGGTCTACACCCAGAAACGGGACATGTATCCATTATAATTTGGCTGAAATGTGAATATGCTCCACCCGCCTTGGTGCTCGAGGTAAGTACACGCTGTGGTATCTGCATACGCTTGCTGAGCTCAACGACATGATATCGCACCCTTGACACGTTTGAACCAATTACCCAGTGAAGAGATTCACAGCTGAATGATAAAGCTTTGCTAATTAGTGCCACTGCTGGATCTCTCATTTGGAGAAAAAAAAAGACAAACTTTCAGGAATTTTGAAAGGCAACTTGAATCGTTCTGCCAACTGACGAACAAGAACATTTCTATCGCTGAAGCCAATCATCATCGTGCAGCTTTTGTTAGGAGACTTCACTGGGGTTCAACGTATTGACAACGCTTCAACTCCAGTTTGACTTCTCCCATGTTGAATTGTGATTCTTGCTCAAAGAGGAGGGCAGTGAATGGATGATGACACAACCCAACAGGTAAAGTTATCAGGACAAAAGAGTTTACTGGGTTTAAGTCCTACTGTATGTAGTGATGAAGAAAAGAATATAAAGCATGTTCTATTCAACAGGTGGCTTTTTACACCATTGGTGATTGGAGACACTTCAACTAAAAAGTCCCACAACTAATTTTAAATACACAAACGTATCTTAAAGTATCTCTATTGTGAAGTTTGACATTTTGGGAAATGTGCATATTGGCTTTCGACCCTCAAATTTGCTAGCAAGACATGTAGATGCAATATGCAACTGTTAGCTGTTAGCTTATGTTGTGGGTATCGTCAAAATCCTTACAGGCAAGTCTATCCTATTGGCAATACCCCTGGGCGGTTATTTTGGTCTAACAAAACCATGCCCCTAGCTATTGAATGGGGTGAGAGCCAGAACTTCAGAGACACTTCTTATAATGTCTCCAGAATCGTAGCTTAGCATAAAGACTTGCATTTTAAAGCTCAGCGCCGATCTTGTTCTTGAAATATGTATGAAAAAAGTGTAGAAACAATTATCCTTTTTATTATAATTTAGTTAGACTAGCCTGGCACAAAGGCCTCCCAAAAGTTTTGTGTGAATTTTTAAAAAAAGAGATATAATGTAAGCTTTAATAATGCAGATTTTAGCAGTAGGTGGATTCTGTCACCTTTGGACAGACCGAGGCTAGCTACCCCCATTCTTTATGCTAAGCTAAGCTATCTGGCTCTAGCTAGATATTTTCCAAACAAATTTGAGAATAGTATCAATCTCCCCTAATTCTTAGCAAGAATGCAAATACGTGGTACTTCCAACAACTTGGAACTATTCCTTTAAGATGGTAGTCAAGATTACAGCCAATCTTTTCCGTTCATTTATATTGAGTTTCTATTCCACCGCTACTGTAGCACCTCTTTGATTATTCAGTCAGTCCGGGGAAAAGGACGTTTTCACTGATAAGGCAGGTTTCACTGTGTCAAGTATGTGACTGCTTGCCTGGTGATTAGCAACACTGGACTGGAGAACAGGTAAAAGTAGCTGACGGGGGGACGACGACAAGACAGCAGAAGAAGAGGGGAGACAGAAGCAGGTCCCATCTGATTTGACTAATTCTGAACAATTTAAAAAAAAAAAAAAAAAAACGAGGAAGAGCTTGACTAAATCGTTCCTGGTGTGAAACAGTTTAGATTTACACCAAGAGCTCTTCAATTCTTTTAAACTAATTTAAAATAAATCGTGTGACCCATCCCCCATCCTCATGCACAGGCTTCCCAGGCCGCCTCCTCCTCCTCCTCCTCCTCCTCCTCCTCAGAGGGCTTAGCTCTACTCCTGGTGTCCCAGATTATGCAGCCAATTAGGGCGAAGCCAAAGCCCCTTCTGCTACCAATCCTGCCTAGAGAGCGGTGTGTGAGAATGTTTGTGTGTGTGTGTGTGTGTGTGCGCATGTGTGGCATGCGGTCATGTTATTGATGGCCTGTTGTGAGGACAGGAGACAGGATGACTCAGTGGTCTAAAGGGAAGCCTTCAATGATGTAAATAAAAAAGGAAGGTGAACTTGTCGAGATGACAAGCTCTGTAAAGGCTGCATCGTTTGATTTCCCAAATACATGTAATCCCGTGTGAATTATGCATGCAACATGCTGATCTTCCTTCATTTTCATATGTGAACTGAATATTTTTCAGGCTCTATAGAAAAGTGCAGACCTTCAAAGTTGTTCCGGATTTCATTATATTTTATTCAACAGCACCACCAGCTGGCAAATAAGACAGTGATTTAAATCCAGGAGCAAACACGGTGTGTGTGATGACAGTCCAAGGAGGTGCTGTTGAAAAGGAGCCCCACATGAGCAGGGGCAGAATGAAAACCTGCTACTTTCTGTTCTCTGTTTCTGACCCTGTGGGCTGTGCTGAGGAGCGCATTTACACATGGAATGTCTGCATAATGCCAATAAAAATGCAAAAAACTTTCACCTAGAAGTTTCAGCGTCTGAGGTCACTGCCTGAATAGCAGCGGCTGAGAGTTCATGTGGGCGGTGTTGCCAAATCCGGCAGGGCCTGTCGACTTGGGTCCCACGTAGGACACGCTGCCACCTCGAACATGGATGCCAGTACGGTCCTCGCTGTTGTTATTAACGTCACTCCCTGGTTCTTGCTCATCTCCGTTGTTTTTCTCGTCTTCACAGGGTATCAGGGTGCTGCGACTGAATTGTCTCAATGGCATGCCAAGAATGCCAAAGCTGATTTAATAAATACATGAAGAGAGAGAGAGAGAGAGAATACACAGAGTAAGATGGATTCATTTTTGTTTGTTTTTCCACAACCTAAGTCAAGATCATCTTTTTTCCAATGTTTCCCCCCCCCAGTCATGGAATAACCTTCAAAATACATTGCAGCTTAATGATCTTTTTCTCCCTGATTTCAAAGCACTGATTTAGAAAATGTGTAACTGAAGAGAGCAATTGCTAATCCGAAAATAGATTTTGTATTCTGCATCTTTCTTTCATTTTATTATTTTTATTCCTTAAACTCTAATCTGTACATTGTTGACATGCTCTATTTGATCATTTTATTAAACTTTGTAATGGTTTGCTTTTA
Source organism: Diplodus sargus (assembly GCA_903131615.1). Taxonomy (NCBI): domain Eukaryota; kingdom Metazoa; phylum Chordata; class Actinopteri; order Spariformes; family Sparidae; genus Diplodus; species Diplodus sargus. The sequence continues at coordinate 1,463,146 of CAEMYA010001845.1, read as the reverse complement.
ATCTCGAGGGTCTTGCCCTTTAAATAAAAGGTACAAAATAAAAAAAAATAAACCCCTCTGTACTTTCTGCTATGTTGGCACAAAAATCACACATTAAATATACACAATATTTGTGTATATGTAAGTAAGACTAAAACAATGAATTATTCTACTCTTTCAGCTGATCTGGTTAGATGATGATTAAGATTTCGCTATGTATCAAATCTACTATTATTCTGTTAAAAGCCAGACAAAGCGTTCAATGATCATTATGTCGAGTGGGTGGGTATGACTGCACATAATAACAATAGCGCTAAGTTGTTTTGTACTAGTTGCTCTTTTTTAAGAAGTCAAACAAAACAGGCAGGAGAGTTTTTTGTTGTTGTTGTTTTCACAATGAATCACAATCAACTGTGGCACTTGGCCCACTAAAATTACTGCTCCACTCTGCAGCATTGTGCAGCTTTGAGCTTGTAGTTTGGGCTTTTTCAGCCTCACATGGATGGTAGAGTTTATGATAGATTTGGTAGATGAATAGTACTTAAGTAAAAGTTCAAGAATCTAATTTAAAATGTGTTAAATGCAATTATCCTGGCAACAATGTTGACAAAATAAATGTATTTACAAAAACTACTACTGGCTCTGAGGCAACATACAATCTGAATAAACAGTCTTAGATGAGTGAATTCCATCACTTTTAGTTTGTCTGAAATATTTCTGCTATCTCAGTGGTCACAAGTCACTTTCTGATCATAAATCACTGTGCACATAGCAGTAATTGATTATTTGTGTTCAGCAGTAGAGACACAGATAAATCATATCAATGATAAAAAAACAAATCCCACCCTCTTGATATTATCAGTGGCATAATCTATCAAGTTTTTCACCACCTGACACTGGCCAGCTGCTGGTTGAGCTTTTCCGTCAGAGCCTTGATGTCACAGAGCTCAGCCGGCAGAGGGCTCTGCCTCCTGGCTGGGCTGCGGACGAACAGATGGGGCGACTGCTCTTTGGGTGATGGCAGCAGAGACACCATCAGTGGAGATCGCTGATTAACCACAGTGCTGAGGGCAGGACGCCGCTGGGTAGTTCTTTGCAAGAAAGTCAGGTCAAGGAGCAGGGACAGAAAATGTTGTGAATTTAGTCTATATAAAAAAACACCATAGGCAAATGTGCAAATGTGTAAAAGAGGCGCAGAGGGCAACAAGTGTGTACAAATGTATCACTGATACATTTTACTCACTCAACTGAGAGAACAAAAGATGAGCAGAAACTTTTTAATCAAACCAAATATTATAATGTTGAAGATCTGTTTATATAATACTTCATTCAAGCACACACAACATCTGTATAAGCATTTTAAAAAGCAGACATTCCTCACATGTTCCATTTTGTCATACATACCTATAGTGTTCATGGTGGAAACTTAAATGTCCAGAACTAATTAAACAGGAAAGCAGTTATGGGACCCACATTGTCAAGATCCAGGTGCTGATGCAAAAATATATATATAATCAAATGGATGTTTTTTTTTTCCTTCTACAATCTTTTTAGAGTCTGCCAGACAGTTGGAGGCTGCTGGAGCTTGTACAAATCATGTCATGTACACCCACCCTCAGGAGCAGAGCGAGCTTCAGGCCCAGCGTTTGATTGTTTGGTCTCAACCTGACAGCAGGAAAGAGCGCTGCGGCCTCTGACAGCTTACACAACTGCCAATCTTGTGTCAGACACAGCGGTGCAACATAAAACGGTCTGTCAGACAGTCCCTGCTATCGGACAAAGCTATGAATCTGTCTACATCAATCATGTTCCAGTCAGAGGTCTGACGTGACGTCCATCAAACACAGAGAACATTACTGCCGGAGCTATTCAGTTATTTACTCTAATAGATCAAATCAGAGCGAGGTCGGTTACACATACTGATGGTTAGACAACAGATATATTTTTATATCAACAATGGATCACATGTCTACTTCTATATGAAAGTTTTTGCTGGTAGTGATGGTTCATTTCTTCTGACGGTATGACTGCTGGCTACTTTAAAAACAAAGCATATTTGTTACGATTCACAATAAAATAAACAGATATATTTCCTTTCTTCTTTGTTGCTTTCACTCAGCCATCCTCACCTCAAAACTCAAGATGTACCCCAGCTTAGAAATGAAACACAATGCACATCTTTACGTCAGCTATGTGCAGACATAAAACCTTGTACTTCCGTTACGTTTCACCATCCAGTTGGTTCAGCCGTAGGGAAAGTACAGCCCGGCTGAATGCGAGTTTAACAGCCAATCATAATGTCAAGATTCAGGTTTTACTTTACTAACGCCAAAGAATTTGTAGCTTACTCTCTGAAACTGTTTTGTGGGGAGAGCGTACAGGATAAGTTCCTGGAGATACGAACCTACATAGTAGCAAAATACGCATAGTAAATAATTGACAAGGGAAAGCGTCAATCAAAAAGTCTTCTAATCTTAAAAAGTACATGCCGACATTGATGGTATCACCCGCCACCTCTACCCAGCCTTCCCTTCGCTTCGACGTACCTGTGCCTGAATGTGCCATCACGACCCGTCTCCTTGGGGTCAGCCTCTCCCGTCTTCACTGAACCATTAACGGCAGAGAAGGTCGCGCCCGAGTCCCCATCGCTGCTGTTCCTGAGTGCCAAGTTGAAGGTGTCGGAGTACAAAAGTCGCCCCACCTCCTCTTGGATGTCCCTCAGGTCCTTCCTGCCAAACGTCACCCAGGCCACAAAGCAGAAGAAGCTGTACAAACACTAGAGACAACAGGGTGAGGACACAGAAGGATGAGAAGAGAGTGAAGAGTGTGACCTCTTAATTCATTTGATAGTTAGACATTCATGCATTTGTTTTTTTTAATTAAATCCTTAATTCTACCTGAAAACACAGGCAGACACTTATTCAGTATTTTTAAAGAGGTCATAACGGCTATTTCTCTCCAGAACAGGTCATTCAGAGAGCAGACAATAAACTGCTGCTCTTAGCGTGATATTTCTCCCCCTTCCACCCACCTGGCTAAATACTGGGGAGAGCCTGTCAAAGCAAAGCACCTGTGTTGAGTCAACATCTCCTACCACTAACTAATTCATTAAGGCCACCAGGCATAACCAGCACTCAATGTCGTTCTGTTCTGCTCGCTGCCGTCTGTATTCACAGATGGTGAACTGGCCTTCACTCTGACAGCTGAGGGTTCAGTTTTTCTATGTGCAGATGAGGCAATATATGTAGCTTTGAATGTTTCAACAAGCTACAATTGCAGGGAAAGAACTTTCAGGTCAGTTACGGGTCAGATTTATTAAGCCTTTTAAAAAGTGGGACTTGGTAAGGAGACAGATAAGGGAACAATAGTCATGTCCTTAAAAGTTCCTAAAAGTTTTAAAAAGCTTTGAAACATTATATTGGAGCACATTATAGGATTCTTATTGCCCATACCGCATGTAGTTGCCACTCTGTACGGTTTGATGACATCCGGCTCCTGGAAAACCACATGAGAAGTTAGTGTGTTGTGGCAAACTGTGATTGGTTGACTTGTAGAAACTAGAAAAACAGACAGAAATGATTCACTATAAATGTTTGTATTATTTACAAATAACAAAAATGCCCTTATTTGGGATTTCTGCATTTTATGTAATCTGGGCTAAATATTTCTCAGCGACTTCCTTTGAGCCGCTTTGAAGAATTTCAATGGTCCCCCAGGAGCCATTTTGAAAAGGTGGGACGAGTGATGCATTCTGGTAACCAGACAAGCGGGGGGAAATATTGCAGAGAGAATCACACTTTTCTTTCTGTAACAGCTGTTCTGTATCTGAACAGACACTCACTTGTGATACGACGCGTGTTGGTGCTGCTCTATCTCCAGGCCCATGATGAGACTGAAGTAGTAGACAGCCAGCTTCTTTTGAGCTATCTCCTTTTTGGCCAAAGCCTCCGCCATCATCTGGTGCTCTGTGATGATGTCTATACTGGGAGGATTGTTAGAAACGAGATTGAGGGTGTAGAAATCCAAGACAGAGAAGAGGGGGAGAAACACACTAAGTAACTGTGATTAAAAAAAAGATACCACTAATTTACCACTACATTACATTATTTTATTTTAAGAATACTTACGGCATTAAAGACTTGGGTTTGTTCTCTAGAGACTTGTATTCGAAGAAACAAGACAGGTAAAGGAGAAGGGCCGCCAGGACGTCATCAAGCTCTTTACTCCTGGACAGACGAGCAGTCAGTATCACTGCACGGCTTATTTTGTCATAGAATATACAGCAAAGCCAAACTGTATGTATGTTTTAATGTAAATATTGTCTCTATATTCCTTACTTTAATACAGTCATGAAGCAAAGTGGAATGGGAAGCGAATAATTCTCCTGCAGCAAACCGACAGCCACCTCTACAGCACAGAGAGAAGAGGGTCAAAGGTCATCCAGCACTCACTCAGTATAGAAATCATTTTCAGGCTCAATGTCATCAAGGTAACCTTGTTTAGTTTTACTTCATATTTGATTAGATTAGATGTGAAGGTTATTCTTGTATGCTCACCAACTGCTAATATCTCTGACAAAAAGAGGATCAGCTGATTTAAGCCAGCAGTATTATTGCCGCTATGTTCAACAACGTATCGACACTTACGTTTAACATCATCGATGGTAATACGGTCTCCTTGCCTCTTCATCACCGAGGACCTGTAGGCGCTCAGGTGAGCAGGGCTCAGGCTCTTTCTAATGCTTTGGCGCCCTCTATGGTTCAACATACAGATGGCAGCCAACCTGGGGAAGCAACTGTCACAGTGAACATGTGCAGGTTGTACACAAATGGAGAGCAAAGAATATTTGCAATTAACTTCACTTTTTTTGCCCTTTCAAATAATTACAATCAGTTAAATAACATGTGTGAACATTTAAATGAAAAGACTTTTCGAAATGCTGCGGTTCATGTGGGCTTACCACTCTGATCGCTGCTGAAGATCCTTGAAATTGGCGTTGGATTGCCTCCTTTCTTTCAAAACAGCCTCCTTCGCTGGACCAGAACTATCAAAGAGGGAGTTTTATTTACATCTTTATTGTACACATGTTTTAATACAAAGATACAAACAGATTCATAGACGATACAGAACAAAAACAAAAAACAATCACATTACCGTTTCACAATGCTACAGTTCATGTTATATGCATTGTATTAAATTTGCCTTTAAAAAGGTCATACTGAATAAAAGTGTTGTCATTAACATGATGACGTGGGGTTGGTTTGGATTATGGCAATTTGTTTCATGAATATGGATATTTTCCCCAGCATAAGTAAGATGACATAAAGCATGTTATTTCCAATCTTATCTTGACTTCACATTAATCAATCAATATTATTTCAAGAGCCATCTTAAGTTTATTTGGGAGACAGCTGGCTACATCCTTTATAAATCACTTCTTAAAACCCACTTTTATAGACTTGCTTTCATGTGAAGTCATGCTATGAAACAGATTGTTCAGCTTTTCATCGTAGTCTATTTATCTGTTTTTGTAATTCCTCTCACGTCATGTCTTTTTTCTTACCGTCCATTATTGGTTTTATTTGTTCATTGTTAATCTATTCATTGTGCTTTATTCTTTTTATTTGTTCTTAATTCCTCTGAGGTAATGTCGTCTTCTTACTGTTCTCTTTCTTTTTATGTGGTCTTGCCGGTTTCATGGCTTTTATCCCTTTTACTCCTAATGACTCTAAATACCTGCGTGTTTTAACTCGCATAAGTTGAGGCTTCTTTTTGTTTGGCTTGACTGTTGACTGTTTAGTCTGTGATACTGTCGACCTGAGTTTTCCTGCTTTTGCTTGTTTGTCGAAGCACTTTGTCAACTCTGTTTTTAAAAGGTGACCGATATTCTTGCATATAAAGTGATAGAACAGATGGGAAATAGGTGTGCCAACTCTTTCCTAGTCTACTTATAATCAATAGGCCTGCAGATTCTATGTAATATTTTAAAAGACACTTCCTTAAACTTGTTACAGACATATGGTCATAATATTAAAAAAAGATAAAGGATGCTAGTTATACATGACTCAAAATAAGTCAGGGATACAGGGCTTTTCTATTGTTTCCTTCGAGTGTTTATTCTGTAATATATCTGAATTTTTACTTTGCGTCTTCAATGAATGAATGCTTTTGGTCCACATTTAATTTGACTTTTGTATTGCATATCCATACACATACACATGTATGCACCCATATCCCACAATTCCTGACTAATTTTGAGTAGTGCATTGTAGTCTAATGGTGCCATATGATTGCTAGCATGTGCAGTATGCTAGCTAGCAGGCTCACCTGACAAACTCAACACTTTGAGCTTCATCATTCCAGACCCAGCGGCCTGGAGTCGGCGGACTCACCTGAAAGAAAGCGTTATTATTACTTTTATATATCAACCAGACATTTACATGTGTCCCTAAATGTTAGCATGAACTTTAAATATACTAAGTTAGACACTCGGACTTTTAATGGTTAATGACGTTAACACTGCAGCACAAACGCCGGTACGAGTTGTTACACGTTACAAATTGAGGTATTTAACGTTTTTAGCCACTCAAAACTTTTTAATTCGTCTGACTCAGTGTAGCAACCTACGCTTCTCGGCTTCTCTGGATATCTCGGCATTTCTGTGAATGAAAAACTTCCACAGGTTAGCTCTAGTTATAGGACCCTGGTTAGCTGGTTCCTTCCTCCTCTCCGCTGCTAATGTTGGACACTGTATCCAGGCAACAGCCAATGAGGAGGAAGCTGGCCCCATGACGCGCACAGGACACTTCCGCATTGCAAGAGAAACTGTTTGGCTCAAATGTTTGGAACTTTTGATACTGATATTGATATTGAAACCACACAGGATATTTTTCTCCACTTGCAGCCATTTCAAGCTACTTCGGAAGCGATCGAAATAATGGTGAAAAAAAATATGTATCTGTTGCATTGAAATCATATGTGGATGTAATGTATGGACCAGGTAACAAAAGAGAATAGTTACACACGAAGCCAAATTTATGGAAACCACACCCATCTTAAACGCTTTTTACAATGAATTCAGACCGCTTTGTAAATCCCTGAGATATATTAACTTAAAATCTGCAAAAGATTCACTGAAATTTTAATCTACAGCAATAGACTTTATTAGGATTGCTGGAGTTTATAGCAGTTGATACAGACAAGAAAAAGTTTGTTTATTTAGTTTGTTTAAATTTGTACTATTCAGGTACACCACATCCAGTATTTGTTGGCACTGACAATTTTTTGTTGTATCCACATTGTTAAATGCACCTCTTTTGGAGATGAAAGCTAGTGGGCCAATAGGGGCCAGTGCCCCCGTAACTCTGAGTCCAGACCCCCGCCACCCCTATATTTTGTTTTCCATCTGTTATAGGTGTAAGTTCTGTTTATTTTTAATTATTGTTTTTATTATTATTAATTTATATAGATTTTATATTGCCTATTTGCAAACAGCAATATAGCCAAAAGCTACCTAACAGGTTTCAAGAAAGCCACACACATCTGGTAATAAAAAACGTTTTAATTTGTCAAGCATTCAAAACTATATACCATGTCTAAGCATTAAAAAAAAAAAACCACACAGGCAAATATTTCTTTGATCCTGTGTGTGTGTGTGCGATTAAAATGCCCAACATCTTCTTCTCTAAGGTTTTGAGTTTAGTTCTCAGATGCTCTTTGGAGTGACGAGGTGCACATTTTCAGTCAGGAAGTCCAGCCCCCAGCCTCGGTGTCTGTCCGTCAGGGCGTCCACCGACTGCAGCCGTTCTATATCGCAGCTCTTCCCTGAGGAAACGGAGAGGCACCGTTAAAAAAACTGCAAATTCATCGTAGCCTGTTTCAAGAGTGGGAAACGCGCCGAGCCCACGATAGTTCACAACACTCACCGAACAGGCTTTGTACTTGCTCATCGGGCACAAAAAAGGGAGGACCTGAAAGACAAACATCAGTCTGAGTTATCTTTTTGTTATCACTGAATCATACAAAACACACTGCGGGTACTTTTAGCTGAGGGGTGTGTACGACTCTGCACTTACCTGGATATAATTCAGGGTTGTACAACAAAGTGTCCAAAAGGTATCTGCAGTCTTTGGCCATGAGAGAAATGATGAGAGCAGCGTACCTGTGGTGAGGCGTGAGAGAATGTAGTGAGATGCTAACAAACATTTTTAAGAAATGTTCATTTCCTTTCAGGATGTTTAGGTGGAGGGGTTACAGGGGCACTGTGTAGTTTTGGAGAGGAAATTCAGACACAAGTAATTTTAATATTTACAATATTAATGAGATGATAATACAAAGCGAGATATAGTGATTTATTTCCATAACTGAATAAACAAGCTGTTCTCAGAGGAAAACAGAACACTCTTTGGAGCTAGAAAGGTGGCAGGGTCCACCACATGTAAACACAGTAAAACAGTATGAAACCATGTTGTCCTTTAAGGTTGGTTTGTTTATTCAGTCATGAAAACAAAGAGAGTTTGTTTACCAATAAATATATATTTTCTTTTAAATCAGTCAATGTAGATCTTTCTCTTCTGATAAACATTTCTTTCCCCAAAACGACTCAGTGCTCCTTTAAATCTCGTCTTACTTTTCTCTGTCTTTTGGGTTGATGGCCACGAGAGAGCCCCGGTCCCAAATTGCCCCGAACTGACCCCCGATGGAGCTGTAACGTGGAAAAACAGAGTTTCTGTTAAACATTGTCTTTTAAGAAAGGTAACTGAACATTTCAAAAACACACAGAGTTTACTTACCTGGAGAAGTTGTACAGGTCACACTGATACAGGGAGATATTTTTCTCTGAGCTCTGTGGAACCAAAGACACAACAAATGACAAACTCTTAAAGTGTGACACGAGTAATTCTGTTGTGTTTTTGTCCTTTTACATACTACATGACATACTATTACTTACCACCAGTGTCACTTGTAATAGCATACCAGATTGTTTGAGTTACTTTTGGATTGCTTGAGTTGGGTGACAGACACATACTGTATGCTTTTATTTTGGTGACAAAGCTACATTTATTCTGTTAATGCAGCGAAGCTATTGGTCACTTAACCTGCTCGTCAAGCTCCTTTTCCACTCAATGATAATGTATCTTTTAAAACATTCTTCAGAAGACACGATGGTCACTGAAGCAATGGATGTCTGCCAGCACTGCTTGTTTTTTCTCTAGACGGTTTCAGGAAGTCGGTCTCAGGGACGCATTTTGAAAGGCTCCGTAACAACACACACGGCTCTTGTGAAGGGTTGAACGTGTCTGGGGGCTGATTATTAGACATTCAACATCTCTGTCTGGTCTGGCTTTCTGTGGTTGTTGTCTTTTCTTTTTTGCTGTTGTTTTGTTTTTTGAATGTGGGGTGTGTGTGTTTGGTGATTGGTTTGTAGTTGTAATCGTTATTTGTCTGTATGATGAAATTTAAATGTAACAGCAACAAAAGAAGACATGATTTACGACATGATGACGTTATACGTCGTCATAAACAAAGCACTAGGATCCTCCCCTCTGCGACGCCTTTATAAAGTCGATTTCTCCCTTACAATGTGTCACAGCTACACTTCCTTTCTCGCAGGTTATGTATCCACAGGGGGTTTTGTATGCAAATGTGATTTGTAAGTACATAAGCTAACACATGAGAAAACAATAACATGGTCTTTTACGTAGCTAAAAAATCAAAGCAAAAGACAAAAATCTGACAAAGCTCAACTGTGCTGGGCATGTCTGAAGAACAGTTGTGGTAAATGATGCCGTGTGAAGCCGTGTTCAGACATTTGCATACATTAAACGTGAAGCCGTGGCCGTACAGAATTGTTTCCTTTAGACTTAAAACAGCTCCGATGCGGCTGTGAGGCTGGTGTCAGTGAGGTGAGGTTAGAGGCAGCAGCATCAGATAGCACGCTGTATCACTTTTATGTGAATGGTGGAAATCACCCACCATCAAAAGTGTCAAAAACTGGACCTGATGTCTTGAAAATCATCAGGATTATAACGTTACAGCTACATAAGTATGCCTGATGTGTTTGAATGTGCCCCCAACTAGGTCTAGTTATGGCCTCCATCCAGGTGTTATGAGTACAAATGGGAAAAGGAAACAGGTCTTCTCAACCATGTATAGCTCACATACCTTGAACACCTTTGCTCCAGGTATGGCAGGGACGGGCTCCTCGCTGTATGTCATGTTGTTCTCCTCAAAGAACTGCTTCACAGCCATTTCAGAGATCTCCACCCCGACCACTGAGTGGCCCTGGTCCGCCAGCCTGGGATCCACACAGACAAAGAGAGAGAGAGAGAGGTGTCCACGCAAAGCGGAAATAAACTGAAGACGGATGTGAGCGTCGCTAATCTTCTTACCACTTCATATCAACAGCTTTCCCGCAGAGAGGGAAGAAGAAGCGAACTCCCGTCCGCCCGGCAAGAACTTTATCGATGTTGCTCTCCAGCATTCTGTTGGAGGTAAAATAAAAACACCACCCTTTATAAAACAAAATCACACAGGGAGTGGAAAATAAAAAAAACTTTGTCCCACAGATGGAAAGTGGAGCATTTACTTGTGCACTACTGGCTGATGGAAGCCGATCCTGTTGTCCTGCCAGCGTTCCTCCCATTCTCCAAGCACCATGACCCGGTTGGCCTGCGGTGCCAGCATGCTGGTGATGTTCGCCTGAGCCCGGCTGCTGGCGAACGACAAAGAAGAGCAGAGGAAGTAAACACAGTCACACGTTACTGCACATAAACACATGTGTAACAGCTGCAGTATGTGTGTGTGTGTGTGTGTGTGTGTGTGTGTGTGTGTGTGTGTGTGTGTGTATGTGTGTGTGTGTGTATGTGTGTGAAAACAAACAGTTAACAAGCTTGTGTTGTGGGGTTACAACATCATGATGCATGTTGACCCTGGAGAGGTTGGCCCCACTGGTAGATAATTAAAGGAGAATCAGCTGAAGCCAGAACAGACCGAGGTGGGAGCAGAGCAAAGGGTCACGTCCATGCAAACACACATTCTGTCTTCTAATGCGTAAAAGTTCCAGCTTTTAGCTTTAAGATGCTCTAAATCTTAAACACCTGGTCCAGGTGCTCTAAAGCGAGGTGTTCACCACCTAAAGCAACCATCTCTTACGTCACGGACAACTTACCAAACCGCTTGCATAACAACAGACGCCTTCTCTAATGTAAGACAGTGTCAGAGGTCTATGGCAGCTCACCTGGCAGCAGCCTGGCACAAAACCAACCCCAGAACCTTCAACAGAACACCTGAACCTCGCATGTTTGCCGACTGGAACAGAGAGCGTACCTTTCTGGAACGAAGACAACTATTATGTGATCAGCAGCAGCAGCGGCAGCAGTCTGGATCATGCAACCGCTTCAGTCAATACCCGCCAGTGGGAGAGTGGAGCCAAAATGCCCTGAGTTGAGTCTGTCAGGCGAACCGTCACTGTATCTACTACTAGTGGTTTGTGTGACAAACTGGCAGGACACCTTTTTTCATAAATTATTTTAAATAATTCCCCAAATCTTAACTAGTCAATGGAATAATAGCTTAAAAGTTGAATGATACTCGCGACATGTTTCCCTGTGCGTTGAGTTATTTATTCATTTTCTTCCTTGTTTGGTTTTTTTTATTACATTTTCTCTCAATAAAAGAGCTGTTATTACATCATCAATCTTTGTGATATGAGATTTATTTACCACACTGTTGTTACTTTTATCACTTTTGTAGTTTATTAATTTCACATGATGTTAATGTTGCTAGAATTGTTTTGTACTTTTCAACGAGTGTTTTTTTTTATTTTTTATAAAGTACCCTTTTTTATAACCATACTGTTGTTCCCTTGAGCGATTTTTCCAGTTCTTATATCCATATAATGTGAATTTCGCTAAAAACGGCAGAAAAGTGGCAGGACGATAAACCAAGCTTTGCCTGACAGGCTAAACTCTGGGATACAATCTGTCACCATCATCCGGTGTTACTTCTGGTTTGGGAGGAGCCTGATGGTGCATTCATTTACGTGGGGGAATGTCAGAGAGTCCAGTATCCCACTTAAAAACGTTGCCTACACTTTTAACAGCTTAACCTTGGTATTACCAATTATAATTTCGGCCTATGATTCCACCTCAAACATTTAAGAAAACAACGCTCCCAATAATATAATTTATCTTATCTTATTTCCTGTGAGGACGAGCAGTGGTCCGTGATGACGTGCTGGAGCTGTTCTCAAGCAAAAAAAAAAAAA
>CAEMYA010001845.1:1430068-1441469 GCA_903131615.1 Diplodus sargus | reverse complement strand
GTTTTTTTCTGCGGCTCACCGCAGACTGACTGAAATGACTACAGACGAACCTCACACGCCACTAAGTGACTCCTGCTCACATCGAACACAGTCAGGAAAAGCAGAGGATTGCACCCACGCTGTTACGCAGCCATTGAAACTCAACACACAGTCAATGATGAGCACACAAGTTCCTTCCCGGCTCAACTGGTCTCCCAATCCTAGTACACCCCTCGCCCCTGCCAATTCGCCCTTTTCCCTCCCGGAAGCTGGGTGTCCCCGACCCTTGTTAGGACAGATGGCTAGGGTTAAAGCAATCGCTACTAGTTTGTCGATGCCGTTAACGTTACGCAGCACAGTCCCTCCTTTTGATGTATCTCTGAATTGCATTTCCCCCTTTTGATGCGGTACAGTGCATCGCCTGAGATTCAACTAAAGTCCAGAGGTGGGAGCACAGGTCACTGATGTTAGCCTAAAACATGGCTAGTGGCCGGATAAAGACGCAGTGTTCCTTGATTATTTAATGACTTGGTTGATGGCGCGAAGGGTTAGGGTTAGGGGTTAGGGTTAAAAGCCTTCGCCTACTGATGACGCATGGGGGTCTTAAAGGATTGTCTCATTTCATTGTGGGAGATCTCAACCTCCACCCCTTACACAACTCTTCTCGAGGGGTGGGGGGAAAAACTGGAAATGGGACTGAGCCAAACGCACTGGTCCCCAAACTTCCCCTCCAAGTTCAGGAGAGTTAAAAACATACCACACACTGCGGTTTAAAAGATGGTATCGCCTGCCACAAAAGCTGGATTCAGTAGTCAGAAGGCTGTGAGGTCTACTGTATTTCTTTGAATGGTCCCTCATGCTTTAAGGTTGCAGAAAGTCCTCTTTACAAATAGATTCTTACTTTGTGTGAAAGGTTTGCAACGAAAGTAATGTTTTTTTACGAGGAGGGAAAAACACACTGCACAATGGTTCGACGAGACTGACAGCTGAAAGAGCAGAAAACTGGAAGCATGGCATCGAAATCTGTGTGGATTCAAGCACAAATAGGTTCGTGCCTCTGTGTCAAGTGCACAATAACGCCTACGCCGAGCTGGAGTTGCTTTTACAACTTCGAAATAGAAAGAGGAGGTTAGTCGGATCACAGAACATCAGATTAATATGTGGCGGCCTGACATATCGCAGTTTATACGGGTCCAATCTAACCGCTGCGTTGACCGCTGAGGGCCCCCCCCCGCCCCCAGAAAAGAAAAATGGCATCCCAAAAATATTTAGAGGCCAACTGCATCGCTGTGGTTAAATAATGATCTCCGGTCACTTGGACTATTGTGGATAGGAGAACGAATGCAAAATCGAAGGGTATTTGTGGGACACGTCTTCATTTCTTTGGCTGCCTCACATCCTCTTGCAGAGGGAATAAGCAGCGGTGGTAGCGAGCTGCGGCGGTCGTGGTTGTTCCTGCCGTGATGAAAAAAAAACCTGTCTTCTTCATTCAAACGACTTGCTCGACTCTAAACAGACACACCAGTTACTCCTCTGTTGTATTTCTGACAAAGTTAAGTTATCACTGAACCATCAGTGAGTCGAACAAGACAAAACAACAATATTGAAGGATCATTTGCTGACATATGCAACCCTGTTTGGAGAGGTCACCCGTAGACACAGCCTTATTTTTAAGAGGTCAAAAGTGAAAGAGGTTTGGAAACCAGTGAAGTAACACAAACAACGCAGCGTGGCTTTCTTCTGGTCCCATAATGACAGAGTCCGGGGGTTAATTTTAGCTCGGCCGACCACAAGATTTGTGTTTTCCCCAGAACACTTCATTTGTGCTGAACTAATATATTGCCAGCTTCAGGCCCGGGCGAAAGCACACATGCCAGATGTGTGTTTAAGTATAGTTCAGACACATGCTCGCACGCTCGCACGCTCGCACGCGCAGCCACAAAAAGTAAAAGAAGTCACAGAGAGGCCTGCTGGCATTTGTACAGTGCAGTCAGCTGGGATTTGTGTCAGCGTAGGGTCGGTTCCCATCCTTCAGGTGGTCTGTGTTTACAAGCTAACAGCATCATTTGGGTAAGAATGGAAATCTCATTTCACCAGACATTTGGCCCATCCAGTGCCAATTTACAGCCTGCTCTGTGTCACTACCCAAATCATTTCAGGCATAATAATGCCACTGCTGCCGCTTCTCTAACACCGGCAATGACTGCACTACCCCCGGAGAAGGACGGTAATGGTAGTGGATTTCATTTTGGAGCGTTTACAATGTCACTCGCGCTCGGCACTGGTGTTGTGGCCGGAGAAACGGCAAATTGAACACATAAAGAGGAAGCCAATCTGTCCCTGAAAGGCAGAACTCTATAAAAAATAAATAAAAAGTACCAATTGATGGGTAAAAAAAACACACAAATTGACAAATGCTTCTTTTTTTTTTTTTTGCCGCAAGAAGGCCATCATCGGTGACATCCATTTCGGAGCGTGTCGGTTTTCATTTTCTATCAGAGCCTGCATCACCTCGCTTGAATAAGCCGCCGTGTAAACACAATTGAAGGGGAGACAGATGGGATGACAAATTTCAATTCCATTTCCGCGAATGACTTAATAGTGTAGTTCGGCAGCAGGTAGGAGCAGTCGAGGGAGGCCCCTTCAAGCCTCTGCAGAGGGGTAGAGATGGACGGCGGGAAGACGTGTGTCCGGCTGTCATCCGTGAAATATAGATCATTAAGTCCCTCTCGTCTTTGTCGTTCTCCTTTTCAATGCCACGTAACGTCCTTCATCCTCACCTTGTATCCGGCATCACTTGTTCCATTCCTGGCCTTTTAAACACTGACCTTCCCGTGTCCTCCAGTTAGGCAGGAGGGTCCAGCTGCAGCCTTGCAGACCCTGCAAACCATGCTGTGCAATAAACCGGCAGATGAAAACTGAAATGATCGGAGTGACATTGAGTTCCCCCCTGATAAGCTGTTACGCTGCGTATACCTCTACGTCTGGGGCTTTTATTGTGAAAGGCAGGCAATGGAGGGAGTCCGTCTGTATGCACTACGGAAGATGTACGAGTGGTATAAAAGTTTGCCGTCTTGACTCAGACTACGGGGCCTCCTATTACTATTTTATTATCTTCAGAAGTATAACCCTGGGCTACAATATTTACGAACATCCGAATGTTCAGAAGAATGTCTCTTCCGTGGCCCAACCCAGCCCGAATATGGACGTTCACTTTCCCACAGCTTCCCCTCCATCCGCACTCTGGCTGCAGCTGGATATATTTACCTCCGCCAAGGTAAATATGCGTTAGGTTCAGTGAAGATGTTCAGCTCTTTGAAGCAGTAATCCTCGACATTTCAGTCATGATTGATATGGCCACGCCCCGTGGTTACCGCTGGCATGAAAAAGGGTAATTTAATACAGGGGTAAACCTCAGCCAAACAAACTCATGTTGAGCGTCGTAGTTCTTGGTACGTCAACAGGGCGGGGTCAAGCTGGTTATGCAATGGCAGTGTCATCAGCTGTAACTTAATACAGCTGAATGGAAGTGAACAGAAAACAGTAAGACTAATTAATTATCTGCCTCAACGACCGGATATCAGGATTATCGTGTTCTTTTGTTGTTGTCGTTGTTTTGGTCCGGTTGCCAAAACTATGATAAAAAAAAGTTACCCTTTGCTTTTTATGTAGTCAGTCACCACTTTGCAAGAGTAAAGTGATGTTATGAGGTAAAGTTACATCAATTTATTAGTCGATTTTTATTGTATATTACTCGTCTAAATCTGTAAAGTCAAAATTAATTCAAGTTAGAAAGAAAAAAAAGTTAAAAGTTCAATGTTTACCTCCAAAATGAATGGAAGAATAGTGGAAGTGGAAGAATAAAATAGCAGAGACTGGAAATACTCAAGAAGAGTTTAAGCACCTCAAAATTGTAGTAAAACATCTGGTCACATTCCATCACTGGGTATTCTACATAATGGATAATTTCATTTACTGCACATGTACCCAACATGTTCCGAGCACCCATGATGACTTCAGTGAGTTATGGACACGACTGGAAGTAACGTTCTGAATGCTAACATGAAGCTAATTCTTGTTCTTAAAGCAACTGGTGCAGCCGTTTATCCATTCTACGTTAGCGACTTCATCACATGTATACTACGGTTAGGGTTACTTTTGTTAAGTTACGCCGAGCTCTGAAATGATCACTCATAATCGTTTACCCAGTGACCTCCCCAGGACATTTGTGGCTATTGGTTTCAAATATCAGCTACCTGTCAACTTGATTTCAATTAATTTGAGTCGGCCTGTAAAAGAAAAACAGTCCTGCCAGTCAGTTTTTAAATGCCTGCACCGTTTTCCTGCATGTGAATCCGCCACTCAATATGACAGCTTCTATGTAAATAGCTGATTACAAGATGTAAATACACTAAAGGCCATTGCTGAAAAATACTGACTGTGAATAGTATCAACAATGGGGTTCGCTTTCATGAAAATCAAGAGGATTATAACTTTAAATCAGACTGTATTCAGCAGGAGAGTGCTTCAAAACTGAAGCATTTTAGCTGTTGGGGGAAACAACTCAGCCACAACATATTCAGAGAATATCGGGGAGAAAAGCTGGTTCGTCCTGCTTTGACTGCTTATGATCCACCTGCCGCTTTGTATTAGCTGATTGTAATGCGGCGTGCATTTTTAAATGATTATTTTTCTCTCTCCTTGCAGTGTTGACACAATTTCGTTGCGCATTTGGGTACACTCCAAATGAACCTTCCGAGACGTTTGTTTGCACTCAAGGCGAGCGGATGATCAAAGAGCGGTTGGCCTCGCAGAGTGTGCGCCTCGCGTCTGTGATTAAGTGTTTTGTGCCCCTCGCTTCATCCCGCCCTCCCACCAGCCCTCTTTTGAGAACTAAGCAGGAATAATTGAAAAAGGGAACAACGGCGTGTTTTTTTTTTTTTTAAACGTGAAACCCTCTGGTCGACTTAGGGTCGTAAAGCAAAGGCGAATGTAGGGGGGGAACGACTGGTTGGAATCGAGGAAAGACGGTGTAGACGGGAAACAAATGATGACGGGTGGAATTAAAGGTCTCTGAATCTGGCTCTCACCTCCCCTTGAACCTTGTCCCTTCCACCTTCAGGCCCCTCTACTCAATGAGCCTTGTGGCTTTTTCCAGCGCTAGTCACCCAACCATGAGGATCCATCATTGATCCATGACAGAGGGACTTCTCTCACCACTTAAAGCCACTTATGTGTGTGTATGTGTGTGTGTGTGTCTTCTTGCTGATTTGCCGCTCCAAGGATGTTGTCAGGCTCGGTCAGGCCCGGGCATGCCCCAGAGTTTCACCGGCTTGCATTCATCATTAGTGCTCCCAGTTAAAGGCCGCCGCCGCTCGCTGCTGTTGTACGGTTTTGTCCTTGCACGGGGAGGTTGGACGGTAGCGATCGACGCAATGGTGCTCAACAGAGGCTGTCGCACACCTGGAGGGAATGGATTGGAAAAATTGGTAGTTTCATGCCCGAATATCCTGAAATATTATCCCCGCGATTGTGTTCAATTCACATATTATCCTCCATCCACCTGTAATACAGTTCTCCTTCAACTGTAATTTCGAAATTGATTCAGATTGGAGCTTTGAGCTGCTTTTATTTGATAAGTACAATGAATAAAAACTGTCAAGTGAAGGTTTTTTTTTTTTTTTTTAAATCTTCCTAAATGACAAATTAAGACTGCAAATGAAAACTACTGTTGTTAATCCAACGGTGATAGAGAGAACTCAGTGGACATGAATCAATATGAATATCCTCACTAGACTTGTTATTCTCACAAAGCAGTGGTGTCCAGTGGCATTAGATCCGATAAGGCAACGGAATAAATTCATCACGCCCATCATCGTTACCGTCACCGTAATGATACCCTCCATCACTTTTTCTGCTACACCTTCCCGCCGTCACTATCAATTATCTCCACGACCACAAATCACCAGGACAGAGCTCGTACAGTCCCTGACGAAGATTGAGGTGTAATTGTGTGCGTTGGTGGCAGGGGATATAAAGCACGACAAAAAGAAATAAATAAAGCGGGCAAAATCAACGCCTTAACTAAAGGAGCAGGTGAATTATTGATGAGCAGCATGTAATGGGATCCCAAGTGTCTATTTCTTCCCCCAACTTGGACGGCTCGCTGCTCGGGCTGCTTTACAGTCGTAGCCGGGGAAGTAAAAACAAGGGAGGGTGCCAAAAAGCCACCCACAAACATCCACAGGCAGATTAGCTAGCCTGAATTATCCGGTGCAGTTTGGCTGACACCACCGGCTGTTCACACACGCTGGTACAGTCAGAATGCATTTCCGCAAAGGCTCATGTGTCCAGATGCTTCTGCCACGGTGCAGCCGCGCAGCCAAATACAAGGGCTGGCTGTCACCTTTTTCGGGCTAGAGTTACAGCCTCACGGTTGCACGCACCAGTGAAGCTGCAGCTTGAATTCACGTCAGTCCAGACTCACATACTGCATGTGGTGAAGACTGAGGGAGTTTGAAAAAGCTAAAAAAAAAAGAAGAAAAAAAAAGTGTAGTTATGGGTATATGGACATGTGTAGTTCCAGTGAGAAACATGCTGAACATCACCTGAAGCTCAATATCAGCAAAACTGTCAAGCCTAACATGCTTCAAATATGGATGTTGCTGCAAAGGAGCTTAAAATTCTCAAATATAGATTAGTGACATGGCAGCACATAAGACTTATACATTCATAACAGTTTCAAGTGCCAGTTCATGCCTCCAATTCAGTATCCGACCAAATGTGAGATTTATTGAGTCACAGTCTCCCCTTCTGTCCATGAGTTACGGTTAAATAACGGCCAGAGAAGTGTTTTCTGCAGAACATTATGATGTCATAGTGAAGTTGATATGTCATGATGAGCATCATGATTTATTGAGTTGTGTAGTGTGAGGTTGCAGCAGCCTTGAGCTTTGACCTCTGACCACCAAATTCCAAATCAGTTCACACTTGAGTCCGAGTGGACGTCTATGCTAAACGTGAAGAAAGTCCCTCCAGGCGTTCCTGAGATTTTGTGTTCAGGAGTACGTGGGATGGATGTGGGGTCACACCTACCTTAACCTTTGACCTTTGACCATGAACATCTAATCAGTCTCAATTGAGCCATTTGTCTCGTAGGAACTCTGGACAGTGTTTAGTTTGGCCG
The DNA here is from genome assembly GCA_903131615.1 of Diplodus sargus. Lineage (NCBI taxonomy): Eukaryota > Metazoa > Chordata > Actinopteri > Spariformes > Sparidae > Diplodus > Diplodus sargus. The sequence goes on along the minus strand of CAEMYA010001845.1, from coordinate 1,434,304 downwards.
AGGTTTAAGCGCATGGGTAGAACTTGCAGGACAAGGAGGAGTTCTCCATGATATCAGTACTACATGTACTTAGAAGTATCTGCAGTATCAATGAAACAGAAACGAGTTAGAAGCCGCTACAACATCAACACGACCATGTGCTCGCTGTAAATCCTTCGTACAATGACCTGACACTTCTCGGTCTTCGTACTCAGGGTCTTGCAGGGTCCAGTTCGGGAAATGTTCAACGGATCCCGACATGTTTACACATAAAGCTCGCCCGGGTTCGGTGTCACGAATATCCGTCCGGCACAGCACTCTAGTTTTCCTCCGCTTCGCTTTAGCAAAGACAGCAACAACAGCTCAGAGTGACACTGCGTTTTAGGAAAGGCCCCCCTGTTGGAGAACAAGGTGCAGCTTGGTGCACGCTGGGAATATTTCATTTCCGCAGATCACAACAGATTGAATATTTGATTTTTGAGCACGTTCAAACGTTTCTCTGCATTTTTAATAAAAAGTGACAGCCTCTCTGCATACAGGCTTTACTTTACTGATTAATCCGTGAGTTCCGACTGATCCCGAAAAACTTTGAAAATGACATAAAAGTGAAGAGAACATCTTTACATTACTTGTTTTGAACTCTCTGGGATATTTCATTCTGATTCATTGACTGAGACCGAGACGGAGTAAAAGCAATTCCTTTCACACCTATATCCTCACTTCCTCCATCCGTTTGAGGTGGAGAAATCAGAGGATGCATTATGCATTATTATTCTGGCATCGCCGCCGTGCTGTTTGTTTTATCCCGGGCAGAGAAGGCAGCCATCACTTCTGCTTGGCTGGAGCGGAGGCAGAAACGGGGGGAATGTGAGTGAGAGGCAGCGAGAGAGCGGCCAGGTGAGACCTGAAAGCTGCCTTTGTGTGGCAGCTGGCAGTTGCGAACACTGCCCTTCACTGTAAAGTGTTCTCCACACACAGACGCACACACAACTCAAGTGTACAGTACATGTTGTGGAGTACCGGAGGGGGGGGATGTTGGGCAAAAAAAATTACGAGGCTGAAAAACCGTTGCAGGTTCGCGAGTGTAACAAAAAAGGCCTTCAATCCAGGGGCGAACGGACACTTTCACAGCCATAACGCGGCTCTGTGTTCCTTCTGCGCCGTTTCCAGATCTCCACTTCAAGATGCTCAACGCGCTCTTATTTTCTCCTCCACTTCACCTCAGCTGTATCTGGCTCGGTTCAACTGGAGCTTGAAGAGCATGATAATATCTAGTTCCGTCTGCCGCTCCAGGTCTTGACGTACTATCAGAAGAGGTCGGCGCACAACGAAGCGCAGACTGCAAATATCAATCTTTCTCACAGGAATGTCGGAGGCCGGAGAGGGACGGAGATAGTGGCGAGGTGGGGTCCATTGAGAGATGGTTCTGATGCGTGGCTTATCAGGGCTGGATGTCTTGTTGAGTTGTTTTTTTCTCCAATTTTCTCTTCCCAGCTCGAGCTGAAGAGGGACTGTGACAGTTTAAAACCCCCCTTCTGCCTGTGAACCATTACCCATCTGGGATACTTTAACGCTGTTTGATTCCACTGTATGTGTGTTTGTATTAACTGTGGTTGGGGTCGCAGAAAACACGCGTCCTCCCAAACTGAAAAGCACATGAAAGTGTCAGCTAGGGCCTCTCTTGAGACAGCATTTTTACCCGACTAATCACACTGTATGTCTCTGTGTCGGTTGCAGAATGGGCACTCGGTCTGTGTACTGATCTGTATTCTTGTTTGTTTACTTCTCCCCAGGAGAGGCCCTGCAGACAGGAGTCGCGCCAGGCACCATGAGGCAGCAGGCTTGGCCCGAGCGAGCGGAGAAATCACCCTTCATCACTCTCAACCAGGCTGGGCAGCGGAAGAAGTGCACACAGAAGCAGCAGAAGCAGCGCATGCCACAGCGGAGACGGTCTAACACTCACATCTGAGAGTACAGTGGAGAGCAAATGGGGAAGGCAGGAAGAGAGTGAGCGAGGGCAGTCAGTTACTCAGCTTGCGTCATCCTAAATGGCAAAGTGGACTGGGCCACACTCAGAGGCAGCGATGTCCTTGTTAACACACTGTCCTCCGTTAGAGGCTCCTTGTTAGAAATCACAAATCAGTCCCCCGCCCCTGTGAGGCCTCGGCGCTGAGGGGCAGAGGAGAAGCAAAGCAGAGGACGAGTGAGAGAGACAGAGAAGGAAATAGAGACTGTGACAGGCCCCCATGCAGGCCCGTAAGAAGTATGTTCTGCTGGGCTTGTGTGCGTGCTGCTGGCTGGTCCTCTTTTACTGGGGTGGAGGAGTCCAGCTGCGTCTGCTCCGGCTGCTGACCCGGCACCGGGGTGAGGTGGTGCGCCCCTGGCCCAACTGGACCGACCGGGCCTTCCTGCCCCGCTATGCCCACCTGGACGAACTCCAGACGGACCCCGGGACGGTGGAGTCGCCCCGGCAGCGCCGTCAGGCGTGGTCCGCCATTTATAAGGACAGCCGCTGCCGCATGGAGACTTGTTTTGACTTCTCGCGGTGTCGCCGCAGAGGAAGGGAGGGGTTCAGGGTGTACATATATCCGTCAGAGAAAAACGATCGCGTGTCGGAAAGCTACAGGAAGATCCTGACGTCTATAGGTGAGTCACGGTACTACACGTCAGACCCCCGGGAAGCATGTCTGTTCGTGCTCGGGATAGACACCTTAGATCGGGACCAGCTATCAGGACAGTTTGTGCCCAATGTGGATGAACGCATCCGTGGTTACCCGCTTTGGAACGACGGGCGCAACCACCTGATCTTCAACCTGTACTCAGGCACCTGGCCTAACTACACAGAGGACTTGGGCTTCAACATCGGTCAGGCCATCTTAGCCAAAGCCAGCCTCAACACGGAACACTTCAGGCCGGGCTTTGACGTCTCCATCCCGCTATTCTCAAAGGACCACCCGCAGAAGGGTGGGGAGCGGGGCTGGCTGGTGAGGAACACCATCCCGCCAAGGAGAAAGTACTTACTGATGTTCAAAGGGAAGCGTTATCTGACAGGCATCGGGTCAGACACCAGAAACGCACTACATCACATCCACAATGGCAAGGACATCGTGTCGCTGACGACATGCCGCCACGGGAAGGATTGGGAGAAGCACAAAGACGCCCGCTGCGACCATGACAACCTCGAATATGAGAGGTAAGATGGGGGTCACGTGCGCCTGTGGGGAGGGCAGTAATGAGGCAATGTTAAAATGCTGAGCGTGGCGTGAGTCAGTGTGGAGCTGCACAGGGATTTACAGGAAACAGAATGTCAAGTATAATTTTTTCATGAGGAAATACACAGCGGTGTTGTTCCGTTTGCCTTTCTTATTTGAACCTTACATGCTGTTTTTATTGGTCTTTTGATGTCAGTGATTTTCTACAAGCAGTGTCAGTGGTAGCTTCTGGGTCCCACTGGTTTATTTCTGTCTCTCTTTTATGGCGGCAACAATTTTTGACTATTTAGGTTTATGATGTTTGGCAGTTGCATTGGAGATCAAAGACCTGAGACGCAGACTCTCAAGTCTGTGGAAATCTCGATTCAGGTCACTATTTACAGGAAATTCTCTATTGTTGAAAGTACACTTGAGCAGTTGTTGTCGTTACTAATACAATATTATACAGAGTGTGAATAGATGTTACAGTGTGGTAGACGAACAAAGAAGAGCATTCCACAGAATTGTAAAAAAAAAAGAAAAAAAGAAGTATAGTTGCAGTTATTTCTATTTTGTGTTGTGGATGTTTAAAACAAAGAAATGTTAAGTAGAAGCGAATTGATTATACCAGAGACTAAACTGTGTAATGAACCAAAGCAAAGGTCAGCACAAAGAATGGCTTTGTGAAATTTCCTCTATGAATATATCGCTGTTGGGTGCGAGTGCTAAATAATTATTATCCTCTTAAATGTGCAATATGTAAGAATTGTCCAGCCGTGGAAGCAAGGTCACTCTAAACAAAACAGAAGCAGCTTTTTACCAGAGAAATCGCTAAGTGCTGCTAATTGTAGCTGCCATTAGCAGGTTAGCTCAGTTGGCAGTGCAAGTAGGGGTTCAGACTGGGAGCCGGAGGTGGTATCACGAGATGGGGCAGGTTAGGGCTTGCTTATTAGCATGCTAACTGTTGCGTTCTGGCAAAAATAGGTGAGAACAAGCTTTTAACGACAAGCTGGAAATCCAAAAACCGAGAAGGGTAAATTTGAAAAATATGAACAAGCAAACAAAC